>JAKGSA010000946.1:132717-156012 GCA_033558755.1 Philaethria dido | reverse complement strand
TGATATAAATGAGACTAATTTTTCAATCTTATAAAAAATAGAAGTATTTTATCTTATGAAACGGTTTATTTTGGTTTGATTGATATATAAAGGTATTAGTCACTTAGATATTGTTAGCTTTCTCTGTAGAGAGACTTTTACATATTCCTGCTACCCAAATATTATTTCAAAGAACAATCGTTTGGCAAGAGAGAATGCTATTTTTAATTTTTTTATGAAGTTTTAAAGTGTTAATCATACACTTAGGAAACGAACATACTTTGAAAAGGTATAAAAAATTGTACAACAAAAATAAGTTGTAAAAAGCGTATAAGAATTTCGTCGCAGCCGGATGTCGAACGCATGGCTTAGTGGTCAGAGCGCGTGGACGGTTTCGGGGTTAGAGTCCTGCTGCGTTCAAATTTTTACGTTTTCTAAATATGTTTTTCGTTTCCTAAGTAAATTAAAAAAAAAAGGTTGTTATATAGAAAGCATTTGTAAAATATATATATTTACATTTGTTCGTAGTCTTATTTAAAATATTTTTTTGCCTTTATCGTTTTACCATTAATGTGTTCGCAAAGTAACGAAAAAGCAGCATGTGGTAGTAAATCGGTAAATAGATTGATGGGATCTTCTCACTCGAACGTAAAAGAAAAGTTCTAATGTGTTTTACTTTGGTGAATTATTGAATATAATGGAATATTCGGGAAAATGGAGCACAAATCCATTGAAAATGGTATACATGTATCAGTGTGAGATTGTTTACTTTTCGTTATGGGTAGCGTGGATTATAGGGAACTTATGACCCTATTTCGAAGAAACAAAATATATGTACTTAGTTGTCTGTTATTCTATGTTATATTCAGAATAAGAAAAAAAATATATAAAAACTTGATTGTGTTTTATAACTATAAAAATATATACGAATTTAATTTAAGAAAACATTATTCTATAATTAAATAATAAAGTTATCTCAGAAGATTTCAAATTTTCACTTATATGAAAACTTTTTAAAAAACGTAACGTGAAGTAAGTAAGTAAATTCATATTTAAAATATAAGGTACAATTATATTTTATTAGTCTAATCATATTATATAAACTGTTCTATATTAGGTTTGGAGTAACCCTATGCTTAATCTATTGATATAAGGTAGATCGCGAAATCCGTCCACCGAGGCGTCGTAGTAGTACGCGAAAGCGATCCTGTGACTTCTTGTGTAGGTGGTAAGGGTTTCCACTGGATTTTAGTGGGTAGTATCAGCTTCATCGGTGAGTCCCACAGTACCGCTTTGTACCGTAAGGTAATATCTGCCATACGCGGGGGCGGTTTGCGTAAAAGGCATTTCCCAGCGTCAAAAAAAAAGATCGTGGCATATATCACGGGGAGTGTTCTGGGGAATTGTTTGACCTGATTCCTGCCGCAGGATTTTCAAACCGCACAGTACGCCACAAGCTTAAATACCATCCACACCACCTGGATGCGTCGCACTCCAGTACTGTGCGGTTTCGAAGGAATTTCCTTCCACGTGCCACTGAACTGTGGAATGGCCTACCTGCGGCAGTTTTTCCAGATCGATACGAAATGGGTACCTTCAAAAAGCGCGCCTACTCCCACCTCAAAGGCCGGCAACGCACCTGTAGCTCCTCTGGTGTTACACGGGGCCGTGGGCGGCGGGGATCACTTACCATCAGGTGACCCGAACGCTCGTTTGCCTTGTCCTTTCCATAAAAAAAAAAAAAATATTATGAAAATATTTTTAAGTATACTAACTTAATAATTACAATTATTACTTAAAAAACTAAATATATAGTATTATTAGTTACATAAGCTAGTTTCAATTTAAGTCAATTATTTTAAAGTATAAAATAAAAAAAAATCCTTTTAAAAATTTAACCTCATTTATAGCTGTAAAATTATTCGAAGCACAATGCTCGTAGCCTACATACAAGCTTAACACGAAGGAGTTGAAATTGCAAATTTTCTTGGGGGAAGCGAGTGCCAGATCTTATATGTATTACAATTTACGCGTTTTCATATAAACTTTAAAATTTATGTGTGAAATCAAGTTTCAGGGAATATACCTATACTTAAATATTACACGGACCTTATTAAAAAATCCAAGATTATCTTAATTTGTTGTGTAAATTATAGGATTTTGATGCCAGATTGAAACTTTATTCAAGAAAAAATATATTTATTCATTTAAAATATGCAAATAATTTGAAATATGCAGGAATGATGTGAAGCAAACAGTTTCTATGTGTCTGAGCCTGTGAGTTATAATGATGGTTATCGTACATATAGAGACTATTAATTTAGTATTGAGTGCATAAATATAACTAAATAAGTTATATGGATTAAATATTTTACTCATATTAACATTCGTATACATTTTTTAGTATGGATAGCGGATTCATGTAATCTGACCATAATCTACTATTTACAGGTTGCTATGCGTTAAAAACGAAAAAGGGACAGCGAAATGATTTGAATAAATTAACTCTACCCACTCTACAATAATATGCATAAGATTAAAGTTGATAAACATTTTTTGGTGGTAGGAGGTTCGTCCTCCGTCTGGCTCGCGACCACTATCATGTCAAAGACGAACCGCCAAATATCTTATGATGTGTTCCGGTTCGATGGCATGTAAGCCAGGTTTTCCCATTCCCACCCATCCTTTCCCCAAAATGTGGTGGTTCCGAGAACGGAATACTACATTGTCCTCCTCTTCCATCTGTATCCTCTAGGTTGGCAACGCATCTACAACATCTCTGGTGTTGTAGATGTCTATGGGCGAAGGTATCCACTTACCATCAGGTGGTCCTTCTGCTCGTTTGCCATCCGTTATCCATAAAAAAAAAAAAAATTCAAATTTCTTCAGAGTTAATTCATCTCAAAACAAAGACGATGTTAATTCAACATTTTGTGTATACAGTAAATAGTAGAACTTACCGGAGTGAGGATTTCATGAATCTGCCAAACGGAAAAACGGTAGGGAACCGTCCGCGCTGATAAATAAACGGACACGCTAAGAGTTTGCTCGCATGGATTATTTACAAAAAAAAAAGAATGGACGCAAAATACTTAAAGGAAAATCCTGTAATATCTTGAAAGAATTTAAGATTGGCGATGGCTGTAAGCAGCTTATAATCTTACTTAAATTATGATATAATAAACAACAATTAGAAATTCAATATTTTTATGTATTTACTTATATAAATACTTAACATTTTACATTTTTCTTTTATATGGTTTTTAGCCTAAAATGGCTTGTCTGACCATTGCACATTCCAAAGTGACGGTGGTTACAAATAATTAGCTTATTTAACGACAAATGCGAATATAAGGTAAGTATAAGTCGTATCTACAGTAGTTGCTGCATATTTCAGTATGTTTGTAGCAAAATACGTTGATACAAATAATAGCCCGCGTTACGTACAGGGGTCACGAATTCCAGTTCTTCGGTAGAAACGAAAGCAAAATAATTACTTCACTATAGCCTTTATTATATTTTTTTTTAACTTGCGCACTTAAATGTAATTACGGATATGTTACTTTTATTTATGAACTATAATATACTGGAATCACTTTTAATGTTAAAAAGTATTGTATTTTATATTAACAATATTTATATTAGAAATGTGACGAGAACTATTTTCTCTCTCTATACTACTAGGAAAAGTTCGTATATAGGAATTATTTTTATCTTTGGTAGGGGATACCGTGAGTCATCTCCTTACATAGTATTCTAAGTGAAGGCAGACAGTAGGAAAATCGTATTTCATACATATCTTAAAAAAAAATTATACTACAGTTAAACGAAAAAAATAAAAAGAAGGAAAATCTAGCTTCGCATTTCATACTCGTACTTTAATCTGGGAAAGTTTCGAATTGCATATAGAGTAAGGAAAGCTTAACAATCTATACAATGAAGGTATCGCCCAAGAAGCTCACATAACTTCCCTTTATTTATGAGGCCATTAAGACAAAACCACAAAGTTACTTTTCTACTTGTCCATTAAGGTGCTGAGGTGCTTTTTGGTTTGGGCTTCCTAAGTTTTGTTATTGTTATATATTGAATTGAATTTAAATTGCTGCAAAGTAAAAATCCAAGATTCAACATTTTAGATCTATTGGAACTTAAATTGTATGAGATCTCATCACTGATTTCTTTTATGTCACGTAAAAAGCTGATTCATTGCGTTATTATGAGAGGCTGAAATTCAAATCCTCTTCTGAACATAATAATAATATCCACGCCGTTTTCGGCGATGGCAAAAATATAACATACTACGTTACGTATATTTTCAGATTTTTCCCTCGACAAGAGATAGAAAATATAGCCAGCCAGCGAAAACGAAATTAAAATCATCGTTTTGGTAACATAAAGAGCGAAATTAGATTTTCAAATTAAATTTACAATTAAGAAACCTTTTTTAATTCTTGTTTTAAAATATTAATGAAAATGATGTAACTTTAAATATACTTTAATATTTTCGCTTTTAATAGCTGTCGTCGTCTGTCGAAAGACGTCCACTGCTGGACATAGGCCTCCCCTATAGAACGCCATGTAGATCAAATGGATACTGCTCCTGCATTTAGCGCTTCCCTACAATTTTGACCAGGTCGTCGGCCCACCGAGTAGGGATCCATCCCACGCTACGCTTTCCAGTTCGTGGTCGCCACTCGAGAACCTTTTTTTTCCATAGTTGTCGGTTCTACGAGCGATGTGGCCTACCCACTGCTACTTCAACTTAAACATACTTTGAAAGCTATGTTTCGCCTGTATCAAATATAAAATATTCTTTGTTCGTATAGAGATTTAGAAAGCACATTTAATTTAAATGAACTAAAGCTCCAAATCACTCCAGTTCCAGAAGGCAGTTCAACCCGGCAAGACACTTAACACTTGGTTTTCTTAAATTTAAAATTTATAATTTTTGCATATGGCTATCCAGTACGAAATTCAAATGATTTTACTTTTAAAAGTACATTTCATACCGTCCGCCTTGCATTTTTAAATAATTATTGATTAAAATTACCTTAATTTTCTCAATTTTACGATTCTATTTTGAGGTACAAATAAAGCAGTCTCTCTGTGACTTATCAAAACACAGAATGCTATGCAAATATCTAAAACAAACTACACGGCAGTATCTATTTATTTACATATCTATAAATGTAAGAAAATCTTGTATTGTTTGACCTATTTCTTGTAGTCTGATTCGCTTGAACATTTGCAACGCCCGACCGTCCAGATTTTGAGACAATACAATATTTTTATAACATGAACATGCCCTTATATTTGTTGATAGGTCGACTAGGAAGACGAGAAAATAATTTTACGGTGTGCTAAATTCTTTTTCAACTAACATTTTGTTTATCAAAACGTTTAAACAATTTTCAGTATGTATATACTCTACTTTATAGTACTTGAGATACTTGCTATTACACAATACAGCAGTGGCGAAGCGTCCATGTCACACGATTTCTACCGGCTTACCATTTCATTTCATCAAAGTACAAAAAAGTAGTGGCGGTTTTACTAGTAAATAAGGGAAATAAAATGAGTGTTGGAAAAAAAGGTCGCCAGTAAAATTTGGGAGTGAAATTGTAAAAAAAAAAAACAAAAATAAGTCTTAAAAAAAATAAAAGGTCGTCAGCTAAATCTGAGCGTGAGATTTCAAAAAAATATTTAACATCCTATACCGTCGTCCAGGTGGACCTACGAGTATGTATGTATACCGGCTTACGTCTAAGTTCCAGCTTACGTTTTTAAAATTGTTATCCTTCGCCACTGCTATGTCGTTCTATAATGTAACTTTTGTAGTACGACCTCAAAATATTACGCTTATTTACCTTACTATTATATTATTTTTTTATACGTCTTTATATACACTAGTGTCATCGTTGACGCGTTAATAACGCGTTGCCTAGCAAAATTTGTATATGTCACTTTATATAAACATTGATGACAAACCATGATAGTGTGTGTAACATTTATTCTATTAATTTGATATATTTTTTAAGCATTATTATAAAAAGATATTCTGCACTCCTTCGCTATATAAACTATAAGTGTGCCAAATTTCATGCTCCTCCGTCCACGTAATTATTGTAAAAAGGGGTATGAAGTTTTTGCTTCACGTATCAATATATAGATAACAGACCAATTTAAATACTTTTAGCTGACAACACTCACTACTGAACGCTATAAGCATAGACACTATATTTCAACGTATCGTAGCGACCTACTTAATGGTAAAGCAAGACCTAAGAGTGCGTTCATGTGAGCTGGATTAAGATAACCTATTTCATCCTCAGTGGCCGTCTTCCGCCTATTAAAAAGGTTTTGGTTTCTTACATATTATTAAAGAATTTTTGAGATAATAGAAATCGAAATAATATTTGTTCAAAAATATTTAACTTGGGTACTGTACATTTTTATCTTCCTTAAAAATGTTTTTTTTTTAAAGAAAAAAGTCTTGTCGCACTGTATGGTCAATGCCATCATAGTAAATTAATTTTCTGCAATATTCTGTATAAGGAAGTCCCTTCAAGAATTAGTAATTTGCTTATATTAATTCAGCGCCTTTTAGATTTCTCTAACCGAGCTTTACTAAAGACTAGTCTAATCTTCTTTTTTTTTCTTTAATTAGGTCAGTCTTTTCATTTTTCCCCCGTTACTACTCCAATATACGAGTAACGTGTACTTGATTATGTTCTACTTAATATGAAATAACTTCTTAATGAATATTTAAATATGAAGCAGACTTAAAGAGCGACGTAACTGCCTAGTTATCTATAGCAGTATGTCTATTCAAATAGCTCGTGGCGACCTATTTAATTGCAAAGCTAGGCGCAGTGGTGCGTTCATGTGAGCTGGATCGAGCTAGCCCAGTTCATTTCATTTCTAACGCTTCCCTCTTTTGTCATTAGTAATCTAAACTCATCTTGTACGTGAATGATCATTTTCCATATAAAATCTGCAATATTATATAAAGTGGTTTAATGTAATACATCATATATACTAAATTAATCATCTTTTATATGACCAAATTGCTTCTGAGAGATGTCTTTAGGTTACAGATCAATATGTATCGTAGAGTATTTTAATTTAAAGTAAAAATCAATCTATCTATCTATCTTTGATTTAAATAGTCTTTCGCTAGAGGCAGAATCCACTACTGTTGACCAAATAGTAGTCTTGTATATAAAAGCTTTTAGTATTACTGGGGTTTTATGTTATATCTATTTTCCAATCAAATTTAATTCCATTTCGGTACAAATAGTTTGTAAACCTCATCTATATTTGTGTTTCACACCGCAACCTTGACCCTTTTCATCGATTATTTCACCCTTTGCAGAAGTCTGTGGCATTTCGAAATATCGCGTGACAGCTTTGACATATATTTTGTAATACAAATTGAAAAATAGGTTTGCGAGTTAACGGTACATTTTTGATAAGCTGCGGTAATGAGAATCGTTAGAATACTGGGTTATGGCTTTCATTATAAATGCACTTGTATTGCTTAATGTATATAACTTCTATGTTTCTTTTATGTTCATGTAATTTGTATATTTTATATACAAAATTGTATATTAAAGAAGAATAAATATAAAACGTTATCTCTATAGGTAAACAATAATTTCATGAAACTAAACTTGTGCTTGAGACATTTTGATATCAATACCTCTTTCACTAGCGGAAACAACGAAAAGTGAAGATGTGTTGAAAATTTGAAGAAAACATTACTTATATCCTTTATATTCAATGAAAATAAGGAACTACTTGCATAACTATGGAGTATTTATTGCCTGAATTAATATAATAGCAAAATTTCATTTCAGCATTTTGTTAAATAAATCTACAAACATAATAAGTTAACGATTACTACTTTTACACTGGTAAAAGTGTTTAAATGACACTACATTTCAGTAATATTTTACTATATTTATTGAATTTGTCTGTTTGTTTGCTCGTTCAACTAAATATAAAATTTGACCACCTTTTTATAGTAAGATTTTTTTTTTTTTTATACCACGACGGTGGTAACAAGGCACACGGCCCACCTGATGGTAAGTGGTTACCGTGGCCTATGGACGCTTGCAACACCAGGGGCATCACTTACGCGTTGCCGACCCTTCAAAAACCTAAAAAGACCCTTCAAAAACCTAAAAAGATTAAGTAAAATATATTAAAAAACATTATACATCGCTACAAGTGTTGAAAAGTAATAAAATTTTGAAAGAATAATGAAATTCATTTTAAGACTTTCTTCTAATAATAGACGGTAATGGTATTTATAGAAATTTAACAGGAAAACTTTGGCAGCGTGATTTAAGTTCGGTTTGAAACTTTTCGCTTGCCGATATTAGTATTAGTTAAAATGGATTTACTTTTAGAAGTAGGGTATTGTTCAAATATATTGATTGAGTGTCCTCTACTGTAACGTTTATTTTTATTTTTTATACAACGTGACATTGGCGAATTGATTTGTGCTCAATGGAAGCTCCATAATTAAAAATTTGAACTCAATGTTTTTTTTTATAGCTTCACGCTGTATCCCGCACATAGCAAAGTAGGCAGATGGAACCAGAGAACCTAGTGTTAATACACTACGTTATCTTTTAACATTTAAGTTCCCCACTTTCCGCCGACTTGAGGCATTGCGTGCTGAGTGGCGGAACTCAACGCCGCGCTTTGCCTTATTACCAGAGCGAGAAAATGAAAATACTAAATATTTTTTGATAATAAATATTATGATATTACATGATGACTACAACGTTTGCTTCTACTATATAAAATCTAACATTAGAAAATAATTGTAGTTTTTTGCGTCGATATTTATAATATACTAGCTTTCCGCCCGCGGCTTCGCCCGCGTGAATTTCGATTATATCGCGCAACGTGGTGAGGAGTAGCCTATAGTCTTTCCCAAGGTCTAGACTATTTGTCAAAATTGGCTAAGTGCTTTAGGTGTGAAAATTGTCAACAGTTGAACAATTTTACATGATTTTATGTTTGACAATAAGGAACTTCTATACAAACTTTCATCCCTTATTTTGTCCCCTTCTACTATTTTTTTCGCGATAAAAAGTATTCTATGTCCTTTCCCAAGTACAGTTTTATCTTCCTACCGAATTTCATCAAAATCGGTTCAGTGGTTTAGACGTGAAAGCGTAACAGACAGACAGACAGTGTTACTTTCGCATTTATAATATTAGTAAGGATAAATAATTTTTTTAATTGATTTAAGTATAATAAACTCCACGGTACAAAGAATAATTAACATGCAGGAGTAAGCTCTTTGTATACAAAAGAATAAGGACTTTAATCAGCCGCGAAGAAAACTTAGAACTTCGCGAGGTTTTATTCTAAGAATGAATATTAAAAAAGAAAATTGCTTGGCTTAAATTATAACTAGCTAATTTTATTTATATACTTGATTGTAAACACAATGTTATAGCTTTAAGAGGTTATACCACCATTAGAGCAGATAATAAATGTATGGATTTTGTATAAGCATATAGGCTTATTGTGTATGATGTCAAAGGTTACATCAGTCATCTATTGCTTTTTATTGAAAGAATACTTCGTCTAAATCTAGTTTTAGGAATTGATAAAGATACTGATGGCTAATATGGTGCCTTGTTTGTGTATGTTACTTAGGAGTTTAACAGTAAATCTCCCTAATTTTTTATATGGATTTAAATGCTCTATTTTTTTAATTCCAGTTATTAAATTTATAAGTATTATCAATTACATCGTAAGAACTAGGTTAGCGATGGTATTTTCTGGCAAAAACCCAGCTCGTACCCATATTTTAAAAATATATAATTTATATTAAAGAAATAGGAAACTGTAATAAAATATATCAAGCAATAGTTGTCATCGCTGTAATTTGAGTGATTTACACAGACTTCCGCTGTTTCTACGCATTCATAGTATGAATTGTGAATAATGGGCTGTGAACGCACGGGGAATTGTAAATCGCGGAGTAGCTAAACGCCAGCCAAATTTGAATTCGAAACAATTTCTACGTCCGCGTCTATAGCGGTACTGCGACTGTGGGTTTGTCAATTTGTTGCGTGGGGTTGTAACTAGCTTGGAGTTGGTAACTCATGTTTCATTTTCATAATGATGTTTTAATACTTTGCATAATTTATCATAATTTGTGTAATTGTAAGCTGTAGTTTACACATTCATAATATGTTTAATTCTAAATACCTTATTTTACATTTATCTGTCAATGTCTTGATGACAGACTTTTTCAGCTTTTATAAATCGTTTGGTACCATGGACCTTATTTCGAACAGCAGAAAAGTAGGAGATTTTTACGTAAGACTTTGGGTGTTTGAATCTTGCTGGGTTTAAGATATTCAGTCAAAAGCAAAGAAAATATCGGATCGATTTTAAGCTGCATAAGACCGAGACATATATAACTGTCGCTGGGTGTATCTCCATGTGGTAAGGCGGTATAATTTTGGGTCCAAGTATTAATACCAACGGGTGGTAAATGGAAGTAGTCAAGGGTCATAAAATCTACGTAAACGAAGTTGCGGTCATCGACTATTAAATGATAACTATGTATATTACTTATTTATTAAAAAAAAAATTGGATGTAACACAATTTGTATCGAAATGTAGAGTCCCATGAGATCCAATCGTCAATAGTCGCATAGCTGACTTAAAAGTTCGTCGCCCTCACAAAGAAACAACAAAACGCCAAAATACTGGGGTGGTTATGCAATAAATCAAGCGTATGTCATAAATACTCTCCCTTGTAGGGTAAGAAGTGTCGCATTTTCCAAGTAATAAAGCACATCTCTAATACACTTCGCGGTATGTCTTGGGGACCGCCTGGTAAGACCCAGAATTCCTGGTACTCAATTAAGCTAGGAAGTTATATATTGGGATAACGGAATTAGAATTTGGATGATTTGACAAATTGCATTCAGTTTCGTTTCACTAAGTTTTGCCCAGACGTAAATAGAATGAATCAGTTAACTGAATCAAGTCTTTTTTAAAGAGTTTCGAGTTGGATACATTTATTATCGTTCTACAATTTTATGTGAAAATTCAATATAGAACGAATATTATATTAAAAAAAAAAGTGTAATTATAATAATAAAAAAGATAAGTGATATATTATAATAATAAAAAAGTAGTAGAGTACGAGGTGTGTTCAAAAAGTAAGGTGACTTTGTAAACATTTTTTTTACTCAGAACAGTTTCACCGTATGCCACTGTCAACATTTTAAGTGTTTCGGAGCACTTTATTTTATTTTTTACACAAAATTTGATGCAAATCCATATTTTTCGATAGCAAGAAATCGCCGAGCACGCAAAACACTTATAACCTTTACGCCTCTCCCAACCAAACAAAAATGCTATACACTTGAAACTTGGTACAGATGTTCGGGAAGAGTGTACCAACATAACAAAATAAAAAAATCGATAATCGAAAGTACGTTGCCCGCCAAATTTGAAAAGTCACCTTACTTTTTGAACACACCTCGTAGTTGATGCGTAAATGACGCTTGTCTTAGCAAAGTGTGTGTTACACATATTTTACTTTAGGTATATAAAAGTGTGTAAATATTTAACAAAATACAATGTCTATATTTCATTTAGTTATTTTCCAATTCTTCTCCATATGCATACTTTGACTATGCCAAATTTCATACTCTTCCATCCGAATAATTTTTGGAAAAAAGGATCGACTTTTTTCCTCACTTAAAATCACTGCAATAAAATTTAAATCTCGTATTAGGTATTTTCATGAGTTGTTGGAATATTCAATAAGTCAAGAATCTTTATGTTAATACCAAAAGTATGCATTTTAGCAAAACTCAGAGTTCAACATTTCAATAAATAATATACTTTGTACGATAAGCGAAGCGAAGACAGATATATATATATATATCATAATAATAGACACAATAAAACATGAATAAACCTCTATTCGGTGGAAAGTGGGGAACGGAGTGTCTTAACACTAGGTTCCCTCTGCCTACCCTGCTATATGCGGGATACAGCGTGAAGCTATGTATGTATGTATAAAAAATGAAAAACTATTTATTAAAACATAATTTTAATATATGCATATTGCAGATGTTAGAAAGAATATGATGCTATCCTTGCGACGTTAGAACGTGCCTGACTGCACTTGGGTAATTGCTAAACTAAAGAGAATCAAACTCCATATTTTGACTATGTGGTGTTAGGTTCCGCTGGGATTTCAATACACAATATATATGTTTATTTATTTTTCATTGATCTATCCCGCAAAATGCAAAAGACGTATGAAGGTAAAAATAAAAATTGCAAGAGTAGTGTAGTTTCTACTATTTGTTTTATATTGCTATGTTGAGAAATACTTCATGTATCTTAGGAAAACTTCCCAGTCGTACCTACTTGTGTGTACGATTGTCGCATTACACTAGTTTCTCATTTCTTTAGTTCTTTGTGTAGTGATATATAAGTCCTAGCTTTTATGGAAATTATAATTTATTTTTTAATGTTTGATTATAGACATGAATAAAAGCTATTTCTTTTATTGTTTATAAAAGAAATGTTAATCTTTCTTTTTTTCGTCTCTTCATATCTCTTAATAAATCTTTAACAAAAATATTACCAACTATTACATGCTTAACCTTGATAAAGCTGAAAACTCAATTCCAAATATGAAAAGAATCTATGATCTTTGGCCTATCAGTCTGTATCTCTACCTGTCGTGGCGCAGAGGCACAAGCGTCCCACTGTAAACGCGACAGGTTGTGGGTTCGATTCCCACTCCAAGAAATGTAAAATTTTGTATTTTGATTTCTTGGGTTTGGTAACAAGGCAAAGCGCGGCGTTGAGTTCCACCACTCTACACACAATGCCTCAATTCGGCGGATAGTGGGGAACGGAATTGTTGAAAGAGAATGGAGTTTCTTAACACTAGGTTCTCTGGTTCCTGCCTACCCTGCTATATGCGGGTTACAGCGTGAAGTTAAAAAAAAATCTACTCATTAGTATAATTATAACATTATATCAGTTTGTATCACAAATGAGCTTATATTGTCCGTAGTGGTAATTTATATTTTCGGTAACACCTGTCATATTAGTAACCTTATCCCTAAATTATCTGCACGAATGGCAAAATATATTACTTTATTTAGAATTTATAAGCTTCGCTCACCTTAACGATATTGGTGATTTGAGAAGCCAGTGGCCCGTAGTTAATTTATAAGGACATCAGAGGGTGCAAGATTCGTCTGAGCCGACGCTGCCATGGAGATTGAAGGTACGGGGTGGAAAATAAATAAACACCTTATATATAAAGTTAATGTATATTGATACTTTAAAAAGATAACTAATTTAGAAAGATTAGATTAGATTTTTTTAAAGTATTTAATAAAAATAGTAGTGACATGGTCTAGAGATATCTTTTATTCTGAAAAGTGGCAGAAGAGTTAAGTTCGTAAGCAAATATAGTGCTTGCAGTATATAACAATATTGCTTTAGTTTACATTAATTTATAAATAGTCAAACATATAACTAAAACTATGAGATTGAATTTCATAATTTTTGTGTTGAATCACCAACACAAAAATTGTGCAATTCTGAGATTATTCTAAAAAGACCTACAAAAATCATTTTTTTAAATTAAGTCAGCTAAAATTGAAAATAGGATCAGATAACATTTGCATGTTCATTTAAATATACCGAAGAAAATAAACATTTCATTCATTTTAAATCGGGATCAGACAGTCTGTTATTCTATTGGACATAGGTTCGATTTAATTAAATACCAAAAAAGCTAAAGTTGAAGCCACAAAACGACACAAATCCTATTAAAATATTTGTTTCCCAAATAACACCTTTATCGCATATGTACAAGAGTTCCAATTTAAATCGGTTACTATGTGAAACATTTAACTATCGTCCAACGGGCAGTCGGCTGTCGAATTGCTAAATAGAGCGATTATTGGAATATAGGGAGTAGGTTTTTAATTCTATTTGTTCAGTCAAAACAAGGGCCGAGCCCCTTTTTCAATTAATTTACTAGGATATCCCTAGGGTTCACTTTTTACTCGATTTCGATTGCATTTAAATCGAAAATAAAAAGTTTATTTGGAATATGACAAGAGCTGGCCTGAGAGAGTGGCGCCTGATAAAAAATTAATTGCGTCATACCGTTTTGACGAATAACTCTACATGTGACTCTACATATAAGTTTATTTTATATTTTTGTAATAATATAGAAGGACAAAGTTTCATCCTTTAATATAATACGTTCAAGAAAAGCAGAGTCAATATAAATAGTATGCAATAATAAGTAAGAATGTTTTAAAAATCTCAAATGATATCCGATTTAAAGTTCAGTAAATTAATTTTTATAAATAAACAGACGTCTATACTCCCAAATTCGTGCATGAAGATAAATTAACACTCCGGTATAAAACAAACATTGATGTTCATTACGGAAATATCTGTCGACTAAGTGGGAGTCAAATCTACGAAAACCCACCCACTCTACGCTACCTAACTATTTGATGTGATCGACTATTAAATCAACATGACATACAAAATATTGTATTAGTGTAACAATTTTTAACTAAAATATATTTTTATTTTAGTTAATTTAATATGTTTTTTCAAAGAGAAAGAGAGAAGATTCGCTTCGATGTTTTTTTTATTGCTGCAATTTTTCACTGGGTTAATCAATTTTAATGATTCTTTTTTCGTATAATAGCTAGTGATTGATGTATGATTTAAATATAGTTAAGATAAGACAAGTAGTTTTTAAGTTATTTGTGATAATATTACCTTTTAGTGTATTTTTTTGAAGACAGTTTACGTATTTCGTTAGAAAAAGTTAATTATTAAAAAAATTATTCGCTTTACTTGTGAGTGGAGAGATATTCAGTATTTTAGACTATGAATATATACTATATAAGAATATATGTACATCATTAATTAATTACTATGAATAATTTGATCATAACTCTCGTATCTCTGATACAATAATTAGTTTATTGAGTGGTAATATATTAACAGCCTTGGTATTTTAGATACGACCTTGCATAATTGGATTGAGCAATTTGATAATGAGCTAAATTAGTTTGGTATAGTTTCTATTTATCACTTATTATAATATATATATTTTTAATTTTTGCAGAACGATTTTTTTAGACGCAAAGATATCTAATCTATAAGATTTTTTTTTTAATTTCAGCTTTACACTGCATCCAGCACATATCAGGGTAGGATCATATCATAAGAAGGAACCTTCCTACATGGTTAAAATATTCAATTAAATTAAAAAAATATATATTATTTATTAAAAGCTTATATGAAAAGGACTAATCTATATTAGATATTTATTAAAATTGTTCATATTTAAACATTTTCTTACTATAAAATATATGTGTGTATATGCAGTACGCTATGAGCGAGTAGTATGGAGAGCTTAAAGCAGTATTCAGATATTCATGAAACTTCATGGTGCTTCCCCTTGGCTGATTTCAGGCATGTCCCAGAAAATGAAACGAGGTGTTGTCACGTAAACATACTATATTTTTTTATTTTACTTGAATACTATTGTTGTTGCCATGTAGAAATATATTACTAGAAATTAAATTATTAAATTTAAATGTCTAAAAGCAAGATTTTTTCTTCTAATATGACATAACACATCCTTTAGGACTTTAATGCTAACTGGCGAAACCTGATATATTAATAATTTATATTGATATCTAATACTCCGAATATTTTGCACTGATTTGAACTTTAAAGCCTGAGTGGAGATAAATAACCAACCATTCAACCAATAGTATAATGAATGTAGATAAATCATATTATCATATTTTTTATGACGCCGTAAGATTTTTACTAAATTATGCAGTCGTGGCAAAGTTGGCATCTACCTGGCCGGAAGAAATGTGGAGAACGAGGTCATATGTTAGAGATTTGCTCTATCTACCTCGCCGAATGCGAAACGCCATTAAAATAAGGAAAATCGACATTCAAGGTCGCCGGAAGCCGACGGTGCGGGCAGTGGAGGACCGATAGTCGTGGAAATTTTTGGGGAAGACCTATGACCTATAGCTGAAACGACGAATAAAGTCACTAATATTTATCTTAATTCGATTATCTCAAATAAATATTTGTAAAGCCTTGCTAAGAAGAGGTACTTGAACTTACAACCCGCGCATACAAGAGCTACACATATATGTAGAGATTACTTTATACATATGAAGAAGTGCTTAGATATTCATGAAACTACTGAGACACGGCTCTGCAAATCACCTAAGACAAGTAACAAGGAATACGAGGAACATTCCAACGTATATTTCATAATTTGTGCTGATGAAGTCAGGTTTGTTAGAACTTACGACATTTGAATACTATCTAATATATAAATAAGGAGTTAATATTTACAGAAGCACATAAATTTTTGGTATATAATCACATAAAGTAATGTTTTTAAAACTAAAGAAATTATATACTATTAACGATTAATATGTCGTATTTGGTGACTAACAACTTAATCTATATTTTTATACGCGAAGCAAAAACTTTATACTCCTTTTTACGAAAATTACGCGGACGGAGGAGCATGAAACTTGGCACACTTATATTTTATATAGCGAAGGAGTGCAGAATGATAATATCTTTTTAAAATTATGCATAAAAAGTATATTACACTATCATGGTTTGACATCAAATGTTAATGGTATATAAAGTGATATAAACATTGCTAAAGACAACGCGTGGTTAACGCGTCGACGGGGACACTAGATAAGGAAAAAGACAGTAATAAAAAAAATAAATGAATGAATAAATTAGTTACACTATCGGTTTTAAAATGAAATTTGACACATTTTCCTTTAACTAACTTTACCCTTTTACTAAAAATCTATTAATAAATTCAGTTATTTTTCAAAAACAATTAATAATTATGTAATAGTACAAACAATATACAATTAGAATAATGGAATTAAGAATATTGGTCATATTATAATGAAAGGCACTAATTAATTGGACGCCTGCTCCATACGATTTATCTTACATTGGGCACAATTAGGAAATGAATGGGTGATTCACGACTTTCGTATTTGAGAGGATTAGTCATAATCCTGACACACATTTTATAGCCGTATATTTTGTTACAGGATTATTTTAATATGTGAAACTTGTTTATTGAAAGGATCGAGACGAAATGTAGAGTCAATTTGAATTTTGAACTTGTTGTTCATTTAAGGTTAATTTCTTAAAGGTATTTTGTTTTTTATAAAATGAATGTATAAATATTCAATATTTGCAATATCAAATTTGAAAAATTTTTAATTTCATACTTTTCTTCATGTATGTATTTCATATATACTGTAGGTAGAGGGAGTCTAGTAAAATATTTTTTAGCTCTATAAATATAAATATTCTTCTGAGTGAAAATTGAATCTTCAATCATCATAAGATAAGTTGTAACTGCACTAGAGAGTATCAAAATATATAATTAGACAGTTCAATAAAATCTCTCAAATATAACTTTAATAGGCTTTAAAATATTTTTATAATTTCAACCTGTCTGGTCGGTTATAACTTATAGGTAATAACGAAGGACTAGGTCCTCGCGTCACGCATAGTCATCGGCCAGCGGCCAACGACCAACATTGTGATGGCTAGTTCTTAGCTCTACCGTCTCTATAGCGCGTCGCCCGCGTCGCGACAGTACACTTTCCGCACTCGCTGAGGACGGATGTACGTCGCCTCGCTCTCCATTTCGAATTCACTTATCGGAACAAGTTTTACAATATCAAATGTCTACAACTTCGTATTAAATTAAAACATCATTATGAACTCTAGTGTAAATGTAAAGAATCAGACTTTTAAATGAATTTTAATATGTTTGAAAACTTCTAAGTGCATTTTATGAATTATTTTATCTATAACATCACGTACGTAGGTGTTGTAACTCAGTGAATTGTTTATTGTTTTCATATAAAGGACAAACACCGTTGAAGACGCTAAGTTCGAATCTTATGTTGTTTTATTCTTGTTTATAACAACGCATTCGAGTCGCGTGTTGAAAAGAGACAAGATGAAGTCCCACCGGGCGAGAGCGACAGGTGTGGTGGCTCTGGCGGTCTTGTTGGCGGTTATAACAGGTAACTTTGTTTAAAAGTATTGAATAACAACTTTATCTCATAAGCCTCTTATAGGATTTTATACTTTACGTTAAAATATAATTAAAAATGGTAAATACTTAAATATGCAGTACTTACTTGTACCTATTATCACGTATTTGATTGATTGCTTGATTATTTTTTTTTGAAGTTGGCAATACACATGTGTGATATGATTCACATACACAGTTTCGAGGTTATGTTTTAGTAAATATTATTTACTAAGCACTTCAGCCTTGCACGTATGGATATAAATTGATATAAATACAATGAATTTATACCGGCGTCATATTAATTACGACATAAAACATAGATTTTATTTTCTTATCTTTAAAATTATTAAATTTATGATATTTAAACAAATATTTTAATATAATTAAAGATACAAGCTAATATATGAAATATTGTATCTAAAATTATAGCACTTGTAAATGTATTTATAATATGTAAAAGCGGAAACAAAGAAAAGCCGCGAAAGTAGCAGAAGAGGGGGCGCGGTTGCAAAAACAGTTGTCCGTTATCCGCTGAACGCTAAAAAATGTAAAATGGCGGAAATGAACCTTCCTGCAGCCGTTGAGATGGCTACCAATTAATTCTGGGTGCGTTCATGCGTTGCTTTCTCACTATAACGAAACTGTTTGGACAGAAATTCCATCCAGTGCATTCGACAATACGATATTATGACCGTTTATCGAATGTCTCTATATAGAGTTTCAATACTACGCGACTGGTTGTAGGCTCGATTCCCACTCCAGGAAGTAAAAAAAATTATATAATATTTAGTATTTTCATTTTCTGGATCTGGTAACAAGGCAAAGCGCGGCGTTAAGTTCCGCCACTCTGCACGCAATGCCTTAACCCAGCGGAAAGTTGGGAACGGAAATGTTGAAAGAGAACAGAGTGTCTTAGCACTTGGTTCTCAGGTTCCCTCTGCCTACCCTGTATATGCGGGATACAGCGTGAAGCTAAAAAAACCAAGCCTTTCGAGGGGACTGGGTAGGTAGAGTAAGTTTAGTAAAATGTTTCTAAGCTCTATAAGTATAAATATACTTCTGAGTGAGTTTTGAACCTTCAATCATCCTAAATGTTGGAACCGTACCATAATGGTGTCTAAATATGTAATAGTACAGGTCAATATAATTCCATTGTGACTTTTAAATGTAACTTTAATAGGCTTTATAATATTTAAGTTAAGTTATATGCGGGATACAGCGTGAAGCTAAATAAATATGTATTTTGCTACATATATGTCAAATATATTTTATATTTTTTCAATAAACATTTGATTACCCTACTTGTGTTTATTGTAAATTTTGTACCCAAAATTAGTAATACTAATTTTGTTTTAAATATATATTTCCAAACAGTTTATTAGCAAATACTGAAGATATTGTAACTCAGTAGGTTTATGTCTTAATCTGGAAACTGCGACTAAGTGGAACGATATCGGTTCAATGTAGCGTAAATTACCGTAAAATGTTAGATCTCTTTGTCAGATGCTGAGTTCATTTATTTTACGATCAGTAAGGCAATAACAGTAAAAATTGCCGGTAAATAAGGTCAATAGCTTTTATGTGGAATTGTAAAAATAATTGAATAATTGTTCGCTTTTTAATACAATGGACAATATACACATTTATATATGAAAAAATATATAGTACATACATTTAACAAGTACATTTACAATTCAGAATTGACGAAATAGATTTTGCCGGATAATATTAATAATGCTTATTTGATATTCATACATCTCCTGCTTTATGTAGGTGGGCATGGATATTGTTTGTTGGGTGGTGGAATCCATGTTTTTAATTAATTCATGTACCCAAAGTTTTGTAACCAATTCATGGCAATTGATATATTTTAACTTGTACCAATGGGCATCAACCTACAAGTATTGAGTGTAACCTGACTGTAGGCATATAATCTCAATCAGGTTATGACATCAATAGAAGTTATTACATAAAATATAAGCTGTGAGTTTCTTCACGCATAACAGGGTAGGCAGAGAGAATCTAGTGTCAGTACACTCCGATGTTCGATTTTCTGGATTTGAGATATCATTTGCGCTTTGTATTACCAAAACGCCATATTATTTAAATATAATAGCCACCCCCAATGGTAACCGAACCTATAACTTGAACATTTGCAGTCAAATTGTCCTTTAATAGAAATAAGATAATATTGAATTATGTTAAAAGTACAAAATAATACCTATATCGCACAATATAACATACATACCCAAAAAGTCATTATTCTGACTAATATATCTAATGATACATACATTCCTAACAATTTAAATAAATTTACTACATCTGCCTTGTCATTATCCTCGTCGTTTAAGCGTGTTAACAGCGAGATTGCCGTAATGACGTGTAGACGTCTCTACGCGGTCATCGTCTCTACTGATTGTCCCAGTAGCTAAACTTAGCAGATTATACCTAAAATGATATCCAAGACTTTCCCATAGAGTTTAGATTATATCTAAACTGTTATAACCGCTAAGTCATAAATGTAGAGATAATATGCCCTTTCTAAAATGCAGTGAAGTACGTGACTTCTACATTAAATGCTTTGTGAACTTAATACAAATAGTTCACTAAAGTATTACAACTGATTTTATACTGTAATTTATTTTTTTAATGTTGTTAACAGTTAAAAATGAAGGAATAATAATATATATGCATTTTAATAGAGTTGAATTGTAAATTTTACAGTTTCATCTGCAATTCATATTTGCATCTTAAAATAAAACTACGGTAGGTTAACATGTCAAATTCTACGAAGAGTTTAAACAGACACTAAAATCGATCACGACTGACCAATTTTAGTTTCTTTAAAAACTATTTATCGAAAATATTGTTTCGATATGTCCTTACTAACTCAGTATGATTATAAGGAGAGGAGTAAGCATTTTTTTGTCTATATCTGTCCATCCAATTAGTATATTAGTTATGTATAAGACTTTAACTAATAGTACTATTGATGCTAGAAATATGAGTAGTAATTACATGTTACTTATTTTATTAACCTGAAATATTATTTTTTAATATATATTTGCTTTCTGTACTTGTTTTCCATAAAAACTTACTTACAAAATACCAAACCTCATACTACACGTCCCCATATTTTTTTGAAAATAGAGTCGGAAACTTTCTTCACGTATATATCATAAAAAGTTATCTCGAAGTACTTTCTTCAAAAGCTTTATGATATCTTATAAGATACAATTATTATCTTAATATATTAAGAATCATTGTTTAGTTTGGCAAGGCTCTTCCAATATAACTATGAAGTCGATAATTTAATGTGCTGAGCTCGATGGAACGCCCGGGATGCTCCTAGTATTATAATGATAAACTAGGTTTGCTGAACGCAAATAGCTAGCCGGGATCTGATGCAAGTGATTGTACAGGAACGACAGCAGTTATAATTGTATTATTATCTTCGCACATCCGATCTATCGTTACTTCTATGTTATTATTTTATAGTTATAAGGTATCTTTATGGTTTCACTATGTCTTGAAATGTCCTATTCGATTATGGTTTTCACCTCAATAATTACCCATTGAATATTAATTTAGCCACACGCTGTATCCTGCACATAGCAGGGTAAGCAGAGGGAACCAGAGGACTTAGTATTAAGATACTCCTTGCTCTTGGAGTATTTATATTTCCCACTTTCCGCCGAATTGAGGCATTGCCTGCTGAGTAGTGTAACTTAACGCCGCGCTTTGCCTTGTTAGAGCAAAGAAATGTAAATATATTAGATTAGTTATCAATAAATAAAATATTTTCATATCATCATATGATTTTAATAGGAAATTAGGGAATATAGTTTCGGTAAATTTCTGTTGTGTCGGTATCTCTGTTTATAACGTTTTCAAATTCTACATAAAAATTGTACTGAGGTACAAACATACTAAATGTATGTAAACTTTAGTTCGATAACGATTGAACGTGGATGCCACATTCAATATTATTATATGAAATTTCAGTATGCAAATGCTGTTTAAATTGGTTTTTGCTCAATATGGGATTGGACTAAACATATCGGAATCATAAAATAATATACTTGTATGCATAAGATTTGTATGTTATGCAGTTATATTACTTTACTTTAATGCTAATGGATCATCATACGTTTTGATATTTACTTAGCTTCGAACGAGATAAGATACGAGTTAGTGTTTCCTAAAGTGCTATATTTGGTTGAAGTTATATGTATTGCAAAGCAAAGCTGATATAATAGAGTTCAATCAACAGCAAGATATTCATATATCATTAAGTGAAAAATATGTAATAATTAATTCATTAAGATAATGAAACTAATATCATTAAGATAATGAAATTAATAATGCCTCTATTCGGTGGCAAGTGGGGAACGGAATTGTTGAAAGAGAATGGAGTGTCTTAACACTAGGTTCTCTGGTTCCCTCTGCCTACCCTGCTATATGCGGGCTACAGCGTGAAGTAAAAAAAAAACTAACCAACTTTAAAAAAGAAGGAGGTCATCAATTTGATTGTATTTAAGTTTTTTTATGTGTTACCGCATAATTTTTTACTGGCTAATTCAATTTTGATGGTTCTTTTTTTATATGACCGTACCGTTTTAGATGTGGTCTATTTATCCATTCAGTTTATTTAAATTTAGTTAAGGTCTGATGAGTATTGTAAGTTATTCGTAAAAAAAACTTATTAGTGCATTTTCTTTTATGATTACATTTTCAAATTATTAATCATTTACAATATTATTGAGTTTGAAAATGCCTTGACATAAACACAGACTATATTTTAATTCAACTTTCACTATAACCGAGCAAAGGAAAATCAATTAATTCTAAATCGTTACCGGTCTATCATCAGAAGCCATTTATAATTTCAATCAGAGCAATTATGCAAAGTCTTCAGCGGATTCATGACTAATTCGAATTCTTTCATAAAAATTCACAACTGCACATTCCATTTTATTATCTCTTCTTACTGGTAGGGGTGTCTAATATATAAAAAATAAATAAAAAATATATATGTCTCTATTACATTTTTTTTAATGTTGAAAACAAAATTTGACAATATTTTTGACGAATTCAATTCATTTTTAGTGTAAGTATTCAAACTCACGCGTTTT
>JAKGSA010000946.1:97196-117714 GCA_033558755.1 Philaethria dido | reverse complement strand
CTTTAAAGGTGAATGTTTACCAGAAATAATTGAGTAAGTCTGAGTGCCTTGACTGCAATTTTACTATTCTGCTGTGTGTTATAATTATTTACTTATTCGCACATTTGTTGCTATTTCCGAATTGTTATTTTTTTAGTAATTAATAACAAATTCATTAATTAAAAGTAATCTTTCTATAAATTTAATTCGTGCGGGACGTTTTTTCGTACTAGTGTTAGCCATTGCGTTTGGCGATTTAGAGCATTATTTTTTTAAAGATTTTTTTATTATTCGGGTGTTGCAAGCAGAGCAGAGGGAGCCCCCTGGTATTATAATTTATGAAACAAAATCAAGACAGTAAGTACTACAGGTATAATAAAATAGTCTACCATAGTCTATAGAAAAGGTTACCTGTTTTAATAACCGAAAAATATTTATGAATTAAACATTACTCATATATGGGCGTATCATTAAGGTTTTTTAATTATATTTTTATATTTATTTAACTATCGTTCATTGTAAGTTACTACTTGAACCATTGAATTTATTAGGAGTCTGCGTAATTTTAAGACAAGGTATACTACCAAGTATTTTATCATACAGATATTTTGAAAGGAATTTTCAACGTTGCTTGATTGAAATATTAAATAGAAAATACGTCGCGTTCGTAATTAGCTCCGTTGCAAGCTTTGCTCACTTGTTCAAGACTAGGGTTGGTGAAAGCTTGAATACATTTAGCAGAATGGATTCAAGTGTTCCTTAACTTAAAAATGTATCTTTTCAATGAGGTTGACTAAGTAGTAGCTGGTTGGCTTCACTCCAAAGTGGCTGGTTTTTTATGATCCCAAGACGCCCCTGGCTGTATGTAGCCAAGCCGGGCGTGCTTTTATTTTTTTGTACGTCTGCAACTCGATAGCGATTGAGTATTATTATTACCAAAATGTTAAATATAGTTGCAGTTCTACTTAAGTTACTCGTGTATCCACTGTTCTAATAAGTTATTTTTTTTTTAGAATCCTATTTAATTTTTTTTAAGTATTGTTTCAAAAATAAAGTGCTACTTACGTCTGTACTGTTAAATTACTTTTCGAGAATAAATAATATCTATTTTAATAATGGAAACAAATTTTTAAAGGCTTGCTTATTGTGACAGTATTTTTTTAAAGCAAATGATGCAACTGTACAATTGAAGCGATAGAATCACGCAAGAATATATCAGAGCAATTAGGTTTAATGAATTCAATGCCAAATCGAATTCAAAAATTGAGGTCAATTGTTTTTGATGTTACAATTAACTATTAGTAGGATGACCAACCAACGCAACGCAATGGCGCGCGTGAAATAGATTCTATACGCTGTTTTTATGTTACTAAACTAGTTTTAAAACAGAATAGCATGGTAGGAAATGGAATGAAACTGAATGAATATCTACATACATACATACATACATAACATATCCCACATATAACAGGGTAGGCAGAGGGAACCCAGTGTTAAGACACTCCGTTCTCCACTTTCCGCCGAATTGAGGCTTTGCGTGCTGAGTGGCAGTACTCAACGCCGCGCTTTGCCTTGCTACCAAACCCAGGAAATGAAAAATTCCATTTCCTGGAGTGGGAATCGAGCCCACAACTTGCCGCGTTTACAGTCGCACGCTTGTGTCTCTGCGTCAATACTATCTGAATGTCTAAAATTAATTATAAGCATTAAATATTGCTTTCCGATACAATTTCTTTAAATTTGAATTTGGAGTAATTTGTTGTATTTGGTCCATTCCAAAAACAGTAAAGTTATGTGAAGAAATATCAAATAAAATTTGAAATTTAAATAATTTCATATTATTGTAACAACCGTTCGTTTGAAATGAATTCACCAACAAATGGTGAACAGGTTAGTAAATTCTGATACGTATTCGTACTTAGTGTGTATGCACTAGTCAAGGCTAGACTAAATAGGATGACAATTTTTATTGAATCAATCAAAGCGATGACATCTACAGATTTTGTTCTAATATAGTACCTTGCACAACTCTCTGTATAAACCAAGCTCAATATAAAACACAATATAAAAATATTCTCTCTGTTTAAAAAAAGATCGTAAGTCGAATTAATTGCCAGTTACTTTACTACTATGCGCTAGTACTCTTTAATAGGCTTTAGCAACTCAAACAAATTCTTTCACAAAAAAGGCCAGTTGGACTTTTTTCATCTTTTATTCTAATAGCATTGTATTTGAAATAAATGTTTACAAATCCTATTAGCAGACTGAAAGTTTTGTTTAAGTACTGAAACTATGTGGAATGTAATTTTATTTTTAACGGAATCATTTTTAAGAAATTCTTTTGTACTGATGAACAATGAACAAGTGTGGTCGGGAATTTATGTAATAGAAATATATAATTTTTCTTTATTAACTTTGTAGAAGTTAACATGTTCTGTACGTTTCAAGAAGCACAGCTACGTATGTTAAGTACTTGCAAGATGCTTAATATCATGCGGACGTTAAACATATCGTTCCATTTAACTTATCTTATAAAATATGAATATGTTAATATTTAATAAGCGCTACACGGTAATTCGATAAAAGTGATATGTTACATTGCATTTGAATTGATAATAAAATCATACTAAAAATACAGAAAAACAATTGCACGAAGCAAAACTTGAATTCGTGCCCCGTCAGAGAAATAATTGAAGCTGATACGACGGTACCAAAGCTTTAAATAGATTATATAATTCGATCACTTATGATGAAACTAAATTAACTATGAATAGCATATATATTGCAATTTATAAGCATAAGTTCAAAAACTGCTGTTTGAATTTCGTATATAATTTGTCTTTATTATGGAAATAATATTATTAAAATACTTTAAAACTTCATTTCATTTTCATAAAAATGCTCTATTTCGCAACAGAAATTATGAATTGATAAAAACGTCACGTTAAATGAGATTCAACGAGCTGTGTCACACATTAAATTGAGCAAAGATAAATTAGCATTATCGTTCAAAGCTTGAAGAGAATAATTGAGTGATTCACATATAGCTGAATTAATAAATTATGTGATGCATATATTATATGTGGGTTATACCTTTTATTAATAAATTTACTTTTTATGCCTAAAAAGTTTTATGCTTTTGCTGACGTCAGTGTTGTCACATTAAAACTGTAGAGGAACGTATGACCTTTATAAGACAATCTTCAAGGATTTGCATTTCGTTTTTAATATAAGACTATGAAAAAAAAAATTGTTGAAGTTATTAAAATGAATACTAAGCGTAATATTGTATAAATAAAAAAAACATAATTAGCAGGTTCATTTGTTTTAAATGACAATAATCTATAGAGAATTCCATGAATTGCATATCGATATCCCTTCATATACACTTAGAAGTGCTTCCTCGTAATTTAAACTTTAAAGAAGCGTCAATATTCTAATGGATAAAAACAAATAAACCAGACAAATTTTGTACAAATATCAGCTTTTTGCTTTTCATATTTTCACATTTTTAATTTCATATTCCTTCGTAAGGATAAATTTCGTAGAAAATGGTCCAAAGTTTTTCCATATTGTATTTATATAAATAACGTCATAATAATCACGATAAAATTAAAAATATGTGTTGACATAATTCAAAAAGATTCGAACAGTCATTGTATATTACAAAAAAAATATCAAATGAAGTGATCTATTTCAGTTAGAGGGTGGAGTTGACTATCAATTGTCTTAACCACCCACAGTGCCTATAAATTAATCCTATTAATGTCTTCGTTTTAAGACCGAGCATATCGTTGATACATACCAACATACATATATCCGTGGCCACATTAATTTGAGTACCATTGTTAGTGCAGCATCCCGTATATTCTTAATTGACGTAGCTCTTTATGGACTGACATTTTGTTTCATAAATTACGAAACCAGTTTGTAACGGGAATGTATTATTGGCTTTTATTTATAGTTTGAAGTAAAACACTCTAAAATGAAACGTTTATATTTGACATTTATTTGCGGATATAAAATAAACAGACATATATAATGTTTATTCATAAAAAGTGTTAATACGTAAAAATATAAATATAATACATTTATGAAACATAAATTATATTTTTCGATGTCCTTTTATTAGT
The DNA here is from genome assembly GCA_033558755.1 of Philaethria dido. Taxonomy (NCBI): domain Eukaryota; kingdom Metazoa; phylum Arthropoda; class Insecta; order Lepidoptera; family Nymphalidae; genus Philaethria; species Philaethria dido. The sequence continues at coordinate 113,602 of JAKGSA010000946.1, read as the reverse complement.
TTTACCTATATGTACCGATGTAAAAAAAAAATATACGTCGGATTTTTTTAAATTGGCACACGAGTCCGGATCCTTTAGTAATACAACATCTATCATAGCATGTATTTAATATCTTTACCAGGGCACAAAAGTAACGAGAACATAATTTTAAGCCCGATACTTTCTATTTTTAATAAAATTGCTAATTAACTTTGTTTTCATTTTCAGGTACATATATTCGGGTCTTTTCCTCACATTAATTTATATATTATATTGGTAAGTATTCATTATTTATTTATTAAAAAGTACTTCATTTATTAAAAAAAATACAAAAAGGAAATTTTGTCACTTTTAAACATCAACTTATGCTTGAATTTTTCGCTCTAGATTAACTCTCAGATGAAATGTCTAGTTAGCTCGTCTAAATTTAGGTCGAGCGTCATCTTGATATAAGAATTAACGAGAACAATTCATTGTAGACAAGCATTCTTCTCGGTGCTGATAAATTTTGGAATTTAATACTTGTTTTTTCCTTTTTATTTTGGCTTAAGATGAATACTGCTTTTAATTGTTCTTCCTAAATTAAGGCGACAATTATAAAACATTTTATTCATTTATAATTTTAAATAATTATAAAATGTAATGCCTGTCGTGGCGCAGAGGCACAAGCGACTGTAAACGCGACAGGTTGTGGATTCGATTCCCACTACAGGAAATGGAACTTTTCATTTCTTGGGTTTGGTAACAAGGCAAAGCGCGGCGTTGAGTTCCGCCGCTCAGCACGCAATGCCTCAATGTGGCGGAAAGTGGGGAACGGATTTGTTGAAAGAGAACGGAGTGTCTTAACACTAAGTTCTCAGATTCCCTCTGCCTACCCTGCTATATGCGGGATACAGCGTGAAGTAAAAAAAAAAAAATGTAAGCCAAAAATATATTAAACCTATGTTAAGTATCACGTTGCACAATAGACTGTACAAAATCCAGCACTGCATATCGTCCAAACAGACGGGGGAAACATTATATATTGGAAATATAAACATTTCGCACTCATGCTTACCACATATTGGTTTAAGTGAGAATAGCCAAATCACTATTATCTCTAGCCCAGTAGCTATAGTCAATAACCACTGGACCAAGAGACCAGTCGCTATAAAATATAGAGAGAAATTCCAAAAATATTAGAGCTAAAGTCATTATTTATTAATGAAGGTTAGAAATTAATGATCTATGTACAAGATTTGCAGTATAAGTCGGCAAGTAATCCAAAACAAAGTTCCTATCTCAAGAGTCTAAGAAAATGTAGTTCGCGGTCATTTCTTTAATCACGGCGTGTTATATAGTCTGCTGAAGATACAAGAAGATTTATTATGTTCCACAAAGAAATTTACGGTTTAAGTTGAAGTACTTACTGCGGTACTTGCTTCGGTTCTTAAAATTTACGTCTATTGTTCAATATTAATTTAGAAGTCGATGTTTTTTGCATTTTGTCCTACTTTTTAAAATCCAATCATAAGTATAATCAAAAAAATTACACTGATACAAAAAGATTAAAAACTTTAAGGTGCTATTTTTAAGAGTACATCTAATAACAAATTTAAACACGTAATATATATTAAGGAGGTATAAAAAGCACCATTAAAGGTAGTTATCTTTAAAGCACTCGTTTAAGCCGGGATTTGGGATTCATGAGGCAAAGACAATGGAAATTTTTGCCTCATTCACGATGATCTAACGCGACCATTACTGCTACTTGTTCTTAGAGAACTGAACTGCACTCTGACAGTTTTTGCGATATCTTGTAAGTATTGGTTACAGTTTCGCAAAATAATATGCCCATTTTATTAATGATTTTTTAAACCGTGATATTGTTATGTAAATAACTTGGTCAACTTTTTGGTTCACTGACTTTTAGAAATTGATAGAAATTGACTTTTAGAAATTGAGCTTATAATAAAAATTTGCTGATGTTTTTGTGACGCTCTGAAAATAGTATTAATACTTAAGACCTCTTACGAATTTGGGCATAAAAGAAATCTTTTTGCGCTAGTTGATTGTTTTTTACGCTTTTTATACGCTATGGTAACCGGGTTACCGGGGTTTAATTTTTGCAATTTCTTAGAAAATTGTGTTTTTTATTACATAATAATTTAGTTAGACTGTTAATTTTTTTCTCTGGTGAAAGATATCGTACAATGTGATAATAGGATACCCATATACTTTCTCGGTGTAGTATTGTAAGATCGATATGTATGGAATTTTTATCACAAGCGCCGGCTGATGGAAGGCGACCCATCATGAATTATGTACATGAAACATTAAAAGCTTTATTGTCTTGGCCGAGATGAGGGTCGATGAACCATCATATTGATAGTCGGTCCATGTCGTTAAAATTTTATTCGTAAGTAAGAATTCTTTGCCAAAATAGGATATCTGACCATATTAGAAAGTCAATGCATTTTTTAAAGATACTTTTAAAATATTTAGTATGATATAACGGGATCCACAAAAATAGTTGATGTAATCATTTTCGTCTTTTGTTTTTGTGGAAGCGTTCCATAATTCTACATTGTTGTACAACTTTAAAAGCAAGTATAAAGTCCAGCTTTTAGTTAAGGCAAAAATGTTTTATAACTCAAAGACTTACACTTCCACGTTTATATTCCCAACATATCATATTTGGGTAATATTTACGACTGTTGAGCAGTTGTTACTGCTTACGGGATAGTAGTAAAAGTTATATTGCCTGCATTTAAATTATTTACGATACTACCCAGATTATTTCAACTACTGTTTCTATTGAACGGTTAAAATGAAATTTATATTAATTTAAAAGAAAACATGTAATGTTACGATAGTACTTTATAAATAGCAAAAACTGTGTATCGATGTTATTTTTTTTAGCTTCACGTGTTTTATGCTCGCTGTATACTTAGTCAGGGAGGTTTGAACGCAAAACGCTACTGTCACCGTACACTTCTTGACAAGAGACTTTCTTTAGACTTGAAAATCTCAATTTATTTGAGTAGTAATTGACACAAATAATTGATATTATTACGTAAATTACTGAAATAAGATAGAATAGTTTAGAAAGCTTAAATTATTTTATATACTTCTTTTGTTAAAACAGTAAGTAAATGATTTTGAATAAAAATTTAGCGTAATTCAAAGTTGCATAGCAATGTGAATAAATACAAACAATTGGAATAGCACTTACTCTCCCTAATATCTTATACTCGGGCCCAATTTGTGTTAGTGTTTTACAAAGCCGTACAAACCCGCCCAAGCCTTTTACCATCTCACCCTAATCCAATCTAAGTACTGACCACATCATTAATTTTCAACAATATCTTACCCTCAAAAAGCATTCGATATTTCAGTGCGAACTATTTATATTTCTCCGGTGAACTAACAAAGGCGTGCCATAAATAAAAGACTTGCCCCTTGGGGATGCCTTACTGCCTTTGATACGGCCCCTTTCTTATTTTGATGTGGTCTAATGTAAGTCTGTATCAGCTTTGCGCTTCATAAATCATTACCTGTCGCCAGGCTCTTACATCTTGTATTTGATATACTCTCATTTAATATAATAGAACCTCAGTCCCTTATACAGTCGACACTTTGTTATTGTAGGATGTATTTTGTCGACGTGTTCATATTTTGCCTGTTGAAATAAATATACTTTAATTTTGTTACATTTGTTTATTGTTTATGAATCACTGCTCTAGATTTTTGTTTTTAATTTATAATTTTAACAAACAACACTAAATGGCTGATATCGTTGTAACACGTTGGTTTCACATTTCATTGTTATATTATAAAAAATGGATCTTAAATATTAATATTCAGTAGCAAGTATAGAATCCTAAATTCATAGCAAATCTGAGCAAAGTTAAATTCTTGGTCGTAATTATGATTGAATGGTAGATGTATCCTTATGCTTCGAAACTCGGCAACTAATTTAAGAGCAATTTGCCGGCGAACTCGAGAGCTGAAGAGAATTATAACCAATGTGAATCATGCCTTCTATTACTTGAGTTTGATTATCGATAATACGATTTAATGGTACATCTTTGGAATTTTTATCTACTTTATGGTATTTACCTTTATTTTTATTTTTAAAAGGTAATAAAATTGATAATTATTGATAGGAAAACTTGATTTTTAAATTATTGTATATTACTTAATTGTCTGCGTTGCTTATTATTATTTTACGTAAAAGTGAACTAGATAAAAAAGTAGTATACTCCACGTTATATTTGTAGTTTATCACAGAAGACAATCAAAAAAAAAAATCCAAAGAAATTCGAGTCAGCATCTTTCAAGAGGTGATCTTGTCAATCTCTTAAGATTCCAACAGTTTTATCTTAAAGTACGTGCCTCTTGAAGTCATCGAGCAGACGCTACCTAATCCCTAGCAGAACACTCGTAGTTAGATAAACCAGATTAAAAATAAAACACACTCCATTGTCTTTAAGTGTTGCTGCAATAGAGGGCAGAGTAACTACTGATCGTAATCGGGTTTATTTTAAGACAATATCTTTGTATAAAGGATAAAATATTTTAAAAGATTTTTCAAGTGAAAACTTCTTAATAGGATTTTTTTTTATTTTTTTTATGGATAACGGATGGCAAACGAGCAATAGGACCACCTGATGGTAAGTGGATACCTTCGCCCATGAACATCTACAACACCAGAGATGTTGTAGATGCGTTGCCAACCTAGAGGATACAGATGGAAGAGGAGGACAATGTAATATTCCGTTCTCGGAACCACCACATTTTGGGGAAAGGATGGGTGGGAATGGGAAAACCTGGCTTTTAAGCTCGCGTCAGGACACGTGACCCTGATCAAAAAATCATAAGACGAAATTTTCATGTTTGTGTACGATACCGCAATAAATGATTATTTTATTTTACCACATAAGTGATAGTACTTTTATATTGATAATTAAAGCAATTCGTGCAAAATTATTCCCTAACCTTCCATAATATAAAATATAATGTGTTGACTGTATTTATAAATGTATTTCTATATTTGTACTATATGTGTATACTATTTACTTATTATGTATATATATATATATAAAATTAATACATTTGGGCCCTACTGCTGTTTCTGATCCAAAGTTTTGTATTTTTAATGGTTGCCTGTAAGAAATCACTTTTAGTGATAAGGCCGTCATTGCACATAACGTTTTTATCATGTTTTATGTATTGTTATTAGGAGTATTTGTAAAATTATCCAAAAACCATTAATATTCATGTTTTCACTTTTGCCAGCACTCCCGGAGGATATATATAGATATATATAGGATATATGTAATTAAAGTACAGTTTTTTGTAAACAACAATAATAATATGCCAAGCATTATTATTGCTTACAATGAACTATAAATAAATGAAGCAAATTGATTAAAGCCATAGCAACAGGAAGCGACCAATTTCAGTTTTTGTTTTGACGATTCAACAGTTGCCTGATCCCTGGGGGTTATATTTCAATTTTATGTGTTCTTAGACAAAATAAATGAAATACTTTTGTTTTATTTTTATCATAATATTGCTTTTTATTTTTTGATAAATGCTATTTTTATCTTAGTGGCATATTTTGTTTTCTACATGCTGCTATTAATAAATTAGTATGTTCACTTGGACCTATACTCGTATTATGTATATTTATTATTGTATAATACAATAAATGACGCCTGTCGTGCCGCAGAGGCACAAGCGTGCGACTGTAAACGCGACAGGTTGTGGGTTCGATTCTCACTCCAGGAAACAGAATTTTTAATTTCCTGGGTTTGGTAACAAGTTAAAGCGCGGCCTTTAGTTCCGCCACTCAGCCAGCAATGCCTCAATTCGGCGGGAAGTGGGAAACGGAGTGTCTTAACACTAGGTTACCTCTGCCTACCCTGCTATATGCGGGATACAGCGTGAATATATACAATAAAATAATTTTTGCTTATGTTTAAGACGAAAATTTTAAGTTTCTCTATAATTATTCATCTCAAATCATAAATCTTATTCTCATCTTACTTCGCAGAAAGTTTGTCTTTGCAAGCAACAACGACAATAAATTACTATTAAACATTGCGATTTCAATGTTCATACACTATCGCTAACTTTGCACGATGCTCAGCGATTATTTATTAAAGTGCAGCAACTTGGCTCATTAACCACTTGTAATGAACTCATTGTAATGAACCCGATATAATGTGCTGTAATGAAAATTATTCGTAGTAGTAAAGTATTCGCTTTAACTGAATACTAAAATTTTATTAGGTGTATACTTAAAATTTTGAATAGTTTCCTTTTGTCGGTTAATTTTGAAAATTTTAAAAGTTAGTTGATTTTCTGTTGCATAGTTGTAGTTATATTAGTTGTCCTGTATATTAAACATAAATACATTAACCATTATACGAATACATACACATAATGAATATTTTTGCATGAATACTAGAATTCTTTTTCACTTCGTAAAATTACGAAATATTTTTTTTTGTTTAAAGCATCTGTACAAAGTTTCTAAAGGATCAATTCTTGATATAAAATTTTATGCGAGTTGCTTTAAATCCCTTCTTCAAAGCTGTCCTTAAGGCAGTTATAGGGATTTGAACTTCCAAACATTTTCTTAACAGATGGGGGGCATATTCATTTTCAGCGCAACCTATATACTGAGTCCTCAGTCAAGTATATAAATTATAATATCTTTTCCGTTACGTTTTCTAAATATGTTTTTCGTTTCCTTGTGTGTATATCCATATAACTTGATAAATCGAAAATACATGCTTTTCAGGGTAGGCATTTTTAAGTTTTCAGCTTTACCTGTAAATTCTGTTTTTATGTTATGGAAATACTTATGTACCTGAATGTATTTGATTTTTTTTTTAATTTTTATTTTTAGTCTTTTATTCGTCCTACATCCTAATGCTTATCAATATTAAAAAAATATATATATGCCAGTTGAATTATCAATGTATTCACGCATCGACCGGAAATAAGCATACATAAGCTAATTAGAATCATACTCGTAGCAACATGACATCGAATCAATATTGTTAAGTTAGATAATGAGGAAAGTATTACCTAATTAGAGCAAATTATTGCGGCCGCAAGTTGCTTAACAAGCCCGCTTAAAATAATGTATAGCGGAATTTCTACATAATTTGGTATCTACATTGGCTCACCGATGTTTTGATTAAATATTTAACTTAATTTTATTTCCTTTTACTTAATAGATTGATATGAAAGAAATAATAAGATCATCTTTTGCTTTATAAAAAATATCTCATAATAATGTGTGTAAAATTAAAGATTTCAATTTTAACTATATAGATTGGGAAGTTTATTTAAGCTCGATTTTAACTTAAGATTTCGATAATAAATATTCTTAAAAATATTTTTTTAATATAAGAACGTTATACGTTGAATGTTGTTTGTACGTAAATGTCAAGAAATAATTTGTATAAATATTTTTAGATGTATCGACGGATAAATCACGAGATGTATGCGACAGATAATGGTCAAGGCCTCATCCGAAATACATACCTGGTAATTTAATTTCTAATGGCGTGGCATATCCATTAAGCGAACAGTATCTTTTTTCATCATTTAGTTTTTATAGATACCATAACAAATATATGTATATTTCAGTAAAGTTATGGCTGTTATAAATTATAAAGTAAAATTTATTGGGGCTAGTATTATAGAAGCCTTGGACAGTTTAATATGAGGCGGAAACATGACACGCTTAGTATTTTGTGATTGATTGGCGTATCTCGGGCGTGGCAGTAAAGGAAAGATTGATATCGAAACTGCCCTATTATGCATTTTTAATATAAGCATTTATAGAGGCATAATTCTTAAGAATTATTCTATTAAAGAAGAATTTAATAACGTAAATTTATAACTTAGGTACTTACATTAAGAATTTTACGTATAAGAAAAAGTATCTAGTCATTACTTGTGAATTTTATCATCGAGTCTAATTAGCACAATATTCTGCGGACAGTGATCAAACTCATGACCATTGCGTGCAGTTGAAAATGTATGTTACATTTTGGATAAAAGATTTTTTTTTCAGAAAAATTTGAACTGTAATAAAATAAATTACTTTGATATGTTAAACTTTAATTAATTTTAAAGCTTATACTTTCATTTGTGTAGATTTTTTGCATAATTGGCTATTTCTTCCACAATAAACTATATATACATTTATTTAATAAGGTACACGTTGCTTTTCGCCCTTTCATAAAGTTAAATAAGGAAGCAATTTTATTTTAATTTTCATCCATTCTGAAACAATAATGAGTTGTCATGTTCACGTACAGTCAGTAGGTACGAGTACATCCATGAGCTCATTATCTGAACATTTCATTATAGATTGTACTGGCATTCTCATTTCGTGATAATGATTCGATCCAATACTCTTATATAAACTGTTACTTTTACTTTATATTTTATTGTTTCTATGAAATATTATCTAGATTTGCGTATACTATGTGCATCATTTATAGAGCGCCTCAAACTATACCATATACCATAAAATGATAAAAGAAAGAAATAATATTATATAATTAGTATCTACTAAAATAACTCACAAGTAACATAAATACATACATAAATATAGGCTTGGTAAAATTATAATGATACATTTAAGACATAAACCCTACTTTAGCTAGAAAAGAGTACTTAGTGGCACAATTACAGACCTACTACAGTAAAACGTTGAATGAATAAAAAACGCGATAATTTTGAAAATAACTCGCTATTCCTTTTGCTGCGCTTAGTGTGAATGTTTTAACACTTCTTTTATAGCTCTGATAATATGATGCAGTTTATAAAATAATTATGGGTATATGTGACAGTGGCACGTTTCTTTTCTATCGACTACTATGAAATTAAAGTTTCCATATTAAGTTAAAAGTTTTATATTTGCAAGAACCGAGTGGAAATTTCTTGTTGAACTGAAGGTAGCGAAGAAAATGTATGTGTGAAGTTCTTAAACTTAATCGCCTCGGGTTGAAGCGAACTAACTATTTATCATTTCTACAAGTAATTAAGCTGCTGAGTAGTTTATATGTTTTATCTTAATTTGGATTAATAGTCTCCAAGTATGTGGGACAAACGTCATCGCGTTAGCAGTTAGCTTCGTAGAGTTTGGAGTGTATATGTAATGGTGTTTACGATAGGCAATGATTGCAGGTTCGAATCCCATTCTGTTATTCGACATGTTTCGATGTAAAGATGTAGTATAAAATATATAAATATAACATCTGCCGTGGCACAGAGGCACAAGCGTGCGATTTGGGAAGCGTGTAAACGCAACAGTTTGTGGGTTTGATTCCCACTCCAGGAAATGAAAAAGTATTTTCATTTCCTTGGTCTAGTAACAAGGCAAAACGCGGCGTTGAGTTCCGCCACTCAGCGCGCAAAGAACAGAGTGTCCTAACACTAGGTTCTAAGGTTCCCTCTGCCTACCCTACTATATACATTGCGAAAATAATTTTGTTATTATTATAAGATTATCATTTAAATTATAATATACTGTATTTAAAAAATACTGGTGTTTTTATCTTAATAATCATACAATAGATTTCTTTTAAAGATTTACTTACTATGGTTACTATTTTCTAGTAAAATAATGTATAAACAGTTCAAGAGACCACCCAACGTCGTCGTCTGTCATCATCTCCTGCTGTTTTATGCGGTCGTTACGTCAATTTCTTTACGTTATGTGCAATATGAATTTTATGATAATAGTTACTGCGAAGGTAGTTATTTGAAGTTAAATTTAATCTGAATTCAATTCCAAAATATTATTGATGATAAAATAAATATAATTGTAAGTACTTCATATAAATACTACACATATAATTTTAAATTTACATTGTTAGTACTATTTTATTACAAGATACATTTGCCATTCCTTTAATAGACATTGCACTTTACTTGTTGTGACTCAACGAACTAAAGGTTTAAAAAAACTAATAGTGAAACGAAAAATAATACCAAATCATATATTGTAGAAAATGGCTGTAAATATAAAAGTTATAACTAAACAAACTTTTCAACTTTTCAATTTAACTTTTTCAGCTTCACTCGCAAAAAACCGCAATCTACGTACATACCTGGTCGTATTTTATAAAAGTGTCCCTTACACACGACACTTGTTTCAGGTAACGGTTTTTGTGAATTTAACAGAGCGGGAACACCATGTGGCACTTCGAATGCCAAATTGCCTGGCTACTTGCAAACATGTGTTCCGATTTTGAAGATTACACGTCCTAGTGATGCTTTTGTGTTTGCGATATGAAAATTTCAATATTTATAGAGAACTAGGCAAAAGGCTATAGTGACAGTTTGTCTGGTACACTTATGTATTCTATTCATGTCTAAATTATTTTTATTTTCCGACCCATGTAATATTTTATACGTGCGTAGAGTTTCGTTGTTCAACCTGCAATGCTCGAGACATTTTGACGGAAAGCAGAGAATAGAGTAACTCGACACTATATTCTGTCAGATTATTGCCAAATGCTTGAAGCTGCAAAGAAAACTATTTTAAAGCAAAGCAAACCAAAACAAAGTGAATGGAATATTAACCTATCTATACTCTTTATTTCCCAGCGCTCAATGTTTATTTATGAATGTTAAATTATATATTCTGATAGAATGAACAATAACCATAATATCGCAACACATGGTGTGGTGCGACACAGCGTAAATCAAAAGCGATTTATGCCAGTTGAGTTAGTTCTGTACACATTTGGAGTAAACTGTAAACTTGTAATGATATATGCATCTCAGTAAATAGAATTTGATATGGTGCATTTTGCATAAATTATGTGTGGAAGTTAAATTTGGATACCGCATAGGTTGGTCATTGCATAGATTATGAAATGGTCGACAGGACTAACAGGACTTTAAATTTTTTATAGGTATAGCAATATTTTAAAATTCAATTTGACAATTACATATTGAAATTTTAAATTTACTCAATAATTTAAGTTATTAATTGTGTGGAAATGATGAACTGTTTTATGTTTAACACAAAGTTAATGAATATTTTTAATGTAAAAAATGATTGATAGACATCAATATTGTATTATAAAATGAACTTTTTTTTATAATAAAATTAAGTTAAGTTTATTTCATAGTTATTGTTCTTAAATTATTGTGTATGTTGTTTCTATTGGAATTATTTGATTCCGGAAATAAAGAATTTCATTATTATTATTATTATTTCAACGAACTAAATGAAATATTGTACCACTATCGTATTATTAAAGCTTTCACGAAATTTGTAACAAATTTCATTAATAACTGCATATTTTATGAGGTAGAAATTTTATATTTGTAATATATTTATTTATAAAGATATAAAAAAGTAGTAGATGTCACGAATGCTACGAAAATATATTTTTTTAAATTACTGATGCGACTTGTAAGCAAGTGCGTTTTCTCTAACCAAAGCAAATTATTTAGCATCGTTAGTAAAACAAATATGTAGTTAAATTCTCAAATGTATACAGTGCCAATAACTTTCATTGAATACGGGCAAAGCCCTGTTCCACAGATGCAAAGTTTTGTTAACAGATCGTAAATAAATTTCTGGAGCGTTCAACCTGGCTTACAATTTGTATCTCTAATAACGTTTACAAACAAATCTTACGTAAAATCAAAACATTTGTATAGCTCTTACTACTTCTATTTAATCTAATGAGTAATAGATGACATGAAAGAGTTTGTTTCTTTTTTTATATTGTTTAACTTTGTGAATCTGTTCTTCAAGTACAAATAACCAAAAATTTTTGCATAAACATGCTTATTTAAAAGTACAAGACATTAAAAGAGTTTAAATGTAGCATTTTTTCGTCGCATGTTGTAAAAAAATCATCTAAAAAACACTTTTGTTGATGTAGTTGATTAGTTAAAGGTAACGTCATGCTGTGTATGAAATATATACCAAAAAGTATTGTGTAGGTGTTTATTCACAACCATGCCTCCAGTAAGCATAGTTAAACACGTCTCAATTGTAAAATGAAGCTGTCAGAATGGACGATAAAACAAAATATACCAAATATTTCATTCTTTCCCTGTGTTTGTCCGTAACTTAAGTGTCTGTCTTGCGATTTCTTTAAATTGTAATAGTGTATTCGCTACTTCATTCGTTTTATAAATTATTGTTGTTAAGTTTTATTACAATAAAAAATAATAATATGTGTTGTAAATATACAAAAAGTTTTTCGAATTCTCTTGTACGTTACATACATATTTCCCCATGTAATACTAAATATTTAGGTAATAACGTAATAAAGGATACCTTTCATACCTAAATTTCAGGTGTTATGATGTTATATTTATCACATACTGAATAATCTAGTAGAACAAGCTTAAATTTATAACCGTAATGCTTAACTGTAGCAATATTTCGCGCACAAAAGTTATATTATTTTTTTGTTGTGAATTTTATAAATTCTCATAACGTTTCAACTTTCCAGCTAAGAATAGCGCTATATTATCGCGTACTCGCCCTCGGCTCACAATACGGGGTTTCATATTTCATAGCTGGCTTTAACTTGGCACGGAAAGGAAAAAATGCTAAGAAATAACGCGAAACAAATGAATAATATAAATCAACAGGTACGCGTTCTGTAAAATTTTCGAAATCACAATGCTCTCTTAATCCCGATTCTTAGTAATTTGGCACGTCGATACTGGGACCCTATTTCAATACAGTGCTTCGATTAGGCACGTTTCTGACCCGATTCCTTTTCTCACTTGCTCCTTTGTTTGTTATTGAAACAAATACCCAAACAAAGTTGTTTTGGCTCCGAACAACAAAGATATTTCTCTTTTTCTTGGCACTACGAGCTTTTTAGTTTTGCTTAAAGTTTTTACAGCGTAAGCGCTTGCTGTACCATGTCTTTATTACAGAATGGAAGTACTTTATATTTATAAGCTCTCCGAAGCTGTATTTTTGAGAAATACACATGTAGATGAGATTTTAAGTTTTTAAAACTAAATTTATAAGATAAATGGTTTTATAGGTAATATGTGTACGTAAATATTTTTTTATTGTCATTTTTAGCACTCTGGTTTCATTTTCTGAGCACACTTGAGCCACCTAGAATAACATATTTTATAGTAGCAGCCTTCACTTTTAAATTTGTTTCCTTATTTTTTTAAATAAATCTGACATTTCAGTACTAAAGAAATGTATAAAAATAAAAACGAGAGAGAAATTAAGCGAAGTGAAGTGAAGTGCCTTAAGTAGATTAAAAGTTCACAATAGCAAGTTTACTTTCGAAAATGGTATTGAATGATCAAAATGCGCATAAATCGGGCAATCGGTTCGACACGAAGCTCACAAGAGAGCACTCGTTTATAATTAGGGAGAGTTTTATATTGTTTTTGTTTACTTTATCCTTTGTAAAGTTTTACCATAATATTGTCGTATGGGTAAAGACAGAAAGAGAAAGTATGTTCTTGGAACTCGTAAGATTTACATACTTGTTAAAAATGAAGCTTTAGAACTTTTGTATTACTTGAATAAAATATAGATGTATGAACGCTAATATATTATGAATAAATAAATATTTTTCTTCTCTTTTGTTACTTAATAAACGGCTAACATAAATAACATTTTAAACCGAGCGAATAACGCGGCTATTTAACGTCAATTCCTTCCTCAAAGTCATAAATCACAAAAATGTATTACAACGATACATCAATTAGGTGGACGTCTTTCTTTGTGATAAAATAATATTGCTCTTTACTTTATGTACGAAGGAATGAAATCCATTAAAAGTGCAACATAGGGGTTGGCGCAATATTTGTACGTAATAAAATCCTATTTCTAAAAAAAATCGTAATATGTATTCGTTACTTCTGTTAATAAAAGGAAGGACTTACTTAACCAATGAATATACATATTTAATTTTAATATAATTATGAAAACAGATTTGAATTCGTAACTATAGTAGCTGTACAAGTGCATATGAATATAAGATAAATCGTCGTTATACAATTAAAATAACTATTTTGATGTAATAATAATATCAGTGGTTAACAATAAAGTCATTAACCTTTCCCTCTAAGCTTTATAGAAGCCTACAAGGTGTGAATCATACAAATCAGTACAATGGTTTATATTGAAATCGTGTCCGAAGAAGCCGTATTAACGATTGTGAAATCAAGCTTTCCTATGGGCTCTTGTAACCAGGAATGAATGGTTTATTGCATTTCGTGTTGACTCAATATAAATTGACAATTACGGGAAATGTATATTGTATGTTTTCACAAATATATATTCATTTATTGACATACGTATATTTAACATGGTCATGGCAAAATTGGGAATTATGTGACAGAACCCTTAAGAATATTTGTTGATTCATTTCCATACTTAAAACATATTTTATTACCTTACCTAGTTCCTTATTCGCATCCATATCTACATTTAATATAATAATATAGTAAGAAATAATACACTTTAATCGAGAAAATATAGTCATAACGATAGAATTGGTGATGTTGAAAAATGTATAAATGACACAATAGTGACTTCATAAACTATAAATTTAAGAGATAACATCTCTTAAAGATACTTACTTATATTTTATACAATAATAAAAGATGCTGAACGTCAAATTAAAGGCCACAGCCATTAAAAGATTCAATGGAGATTGTGATAAGAAACTCTCACTTTAAATTTAGCGTTGTCTACAAAATCAATTTTGATATAAACTCAGTGTAAGATGAAGCTTTGTTCGAAAGCTTTCATTTTATCGGTAACTTTAAAAGTATTTATCGAAGATTAAGGTAGAAAGTAGTAAATTTCGATTGCATCTGCGCAAAGTAATTAAGTTAGATGATAGTTTAAATATACTTAAGGCTATTAAAAAATTATGCTAAGTTGTTAATAGCGTTTTAATTAAGTACTACATACAGATTTAAGCTTATCACGTAGATCTGCATTTAAACTTTTCCCGTCCTCATGTCGTCGCGTACGAAACTTCTCAATTTCAACAGAATTCAATTATGAAGCCAAAAACATTTCAATAAAAACTTAATCACTACAATTTTGATCTTAATGATGACCATTCTGCTTTCGATCGTACTTTATTCGACAAAATCAATGTCGGGAGTATTATATAAAATGATTGCAAAGTTATTAAGTTTCCGCTACAGCTTAAATCTGCAAAAAAAAGTTTTGCTAAAAGTAAGCTTATAATGTATTATTAATTTTGTAATATTCTGTATGGAATATCTACCTTTGTATCCTTATTTTCCTCCCAAAAACGTTTTATATCATGGTCTGTTTTTTTAATTACATCCAATTGATTTTAAAAATCTATCCCACAAATCATTTCTATGGTCAAGTACCCTATTATTTTCGAGTCCTTGACGATAATGATTGAGATCTTTTCAAATCAAGATTGACTTATCTGTCCAAAAATAGCCCCCAATATTTCACAATGAAGACTAATTGGGCAGGGGTTACGTTCAAATTAGTTTGTGGGGTTGATCTTGACGCTTAGATAAATAAGTGGTAGACGAAAGGCGAAAGATCCTTTATGGTTATGTTTGTAATTACTTTATCATAGGCTAGTGGCTACATAAGTATATATTGAATTAAATTTGTCTTTAATATAGTAAACATAAAATAGTCTATTATTTACTCATGTGAAAATTGTATGTATAGCTCTATATTCAGTAAAGCACATTTCAGAATCCTAAATGTATAATGCATTTAATAGTATTATGGCGGAAATATTTTTATATAAATGATTTCACAATCAATATTTGTAACGAATGCGTTATTTCCTATGTCAAAATTAGGAATCATACAGATGTATGTCATTATGAAAAACATAAGTTATTCAGAGAAGTTTGATGGACGCTAATCTGAGCAATGTGCTTAAATTTCCCCATGTTGGTGAATTTGTAAGCAGCTCAATTAAACGTACCGTCAAATTTCATTGTTTAGCTAGATATGAGACTGGTAATCCGAATGTTACACGTCTGATAGTGCTTAGTACATTACTCCATAATGATTAATTAATTAATCCGAACTTGTATGTATTAGATAGATTAAGTTCTATAATTGACTGTAAATTAGTACTATTTTTTTTTCATCTCAGATAGATAGGAAAATAAATACATTATTTAGTTTTACTAAATAATGTAATAGGGCACTATTGTCTATAAAAGTACAGGTGTTTCTAATAAAATTTAAGACAGGCAAGCAAGCTACAGAATAAGCACCTACGTACTCTCATGCTATGTGAGGAACAATACTTTAAATCATATGAAAAAATATGATCCTATCGAAATTTTAACTCAATACAAAATTTAACGATACTACTTATAATAGTTTTGTTCTCTCACTCAGGTCCTATTCGTTTAATTCGAGCTTTACTTCA
>JAKGSA010000946.1:0-92192 GCA_033558755.1 Philaethria dido | reverse complement strand
CAAGAAATCCTTAACACTCGTCTGTAGGTCCACATTTCAAAAGCTTCAATACGTTTCCTGAGGTCCTCTTTGATGACTAATATATATTACTACTACCTAATTTTATAAAGGAATGAAGAACATGCCCAGGTGGTTTGGGCACGTCGAGAGGATGAGTGATGAAAGAATGATGAGAATTATATATGAAGCAAGGGTGAGCGGCAGGAGAGGTAGGGGGAGACCTCGTTTGACCTTCGAGAACACAGTATCTAGGATACTGGAGGAAGTTCACGTAAAAAGCATGAGAACTGTGGACGAAAAAGGAGGCGAAAAAGGTATGCAGAGACCGTAGTGTTTGGTGCTCCGTTCTCTCTGACTACCCCGCTAGGGATAAAGCGTTAAGTTAGGTAGGTAGGTAAGTTTATAAAATAGATGTTTCACGCTTTATCCAGCAGGGTAGATAGAGAGAACCTAGTGTCTGACACTTCGCTCGCTGCTTTCCGTTCTAATTCGAAACATTTAAGTGAAAAAACTTAATGATGCAAAATTCATGATATATTTATGAATTTTTAAATGAACAAGTTCTGTAAGTTCAAACATCTCCTGTAACTTCATTCTAAATATTATATATGGCGTTAGATATTTATCTGCATATAATATTCAAATTTAATAAACTACATTACTATAAAGTTTGATATAAAACTATTCATTTTCGCGCAAAAAGCGCGAAAGAGTAACAAGCTTTCATTCAAACTCACAAATTTTCGAATTTATGTATCAATTAGTAAATAAATTCACATAATGAAAACATGATATAAACATAATTATTTAAGCAGTTTGATCTACTCTACTTTAACTGAAGCCTTAAGTACAAAGTGTTATGTTTCAGCGTGACGATCCCGTAATTGGATCCTGTTACCCGAATTTCCGTGTTTCATTTTTCCATGTCAGTAATTATAAAGCATTTTAGCAATATAAATGAAAGTATATCAATTTTTGACTTATAGTGAATGCTATTACTAGTCTAGACAATGTATAGGTTCGATTTTCATTCCAGGAAGTGAACATTTTAAATAATATTATCTATATTCTTTATTGCACTTAAAACAATACATGATAGACAGTACAGAAATAATGGTAACAATAGGTAGTAATATTTAGTATTTTAATTTTCTGTGTCTAGTAGCAAGCAAAGCGCGGCGTTGAATTCCGCCACTCAGCACGCAGTGTCTCAATCCGGCGGAAAGTGGGGAACGCAATTGTTGAAAAAGAACGGAGTGTCACGACACTAGGTTCTTAGGTTCCCTCTGCCTACCCTACTATATGCGGTATACAACGTGTAGCAAAAAAGGAAAGAAAGAAACCTATATTTTAAATGTCATATAAATGTAATTACATTATAAAATACATGTTTCTTTTTCTTTATACAAATAATGATGTTCTTATCACGTTCACAATTTGAATACTCTGTACTACTTCATTTCGTTTTTAGATTGTAACGTACACAAGTCATTTATCATGGTCAACATCCCTTTGCGTTCTTATCTAAATTATCCCAAAGTAAATCAGGCGGAAAATTGAAACACGACTCTTTTCTACCTGTTACAAGTTGACTAGCTTTGATCAAATAGGTTTTGGTTTCCTTAGTAAAAAAAATTATAGCTTTTTTTTAAATACCCTTTAAAACGTTGGTGCTATCGTTGAAAAATATTTTTGACTTATATCTATATAAGAGAGGAACTTATCCGCAAAAAGTATGTTATTTTACTTAAATGATATCTTTTTCTGCCTCATAATTTAATTTATTGTATTGAATACTTATAGGTCAGAATTGGAAATCTTCTTTTAACATTTCGAGTAAATTATTTACACCTACGACGAGTTTATCTTATCATACATGTGTAAATATATTATTTTATTTTTAAGTTATTAAGAATATATACTTACTGTTAACTGATTTCTATCATAATAATTTTAATTGGCAAATTAATTATTTATTTATTACCTAAGACATAATTATACTTTCAAAGTAAAGAAGTTGCAATTGAACTTTTTATCGAATGCTCCTATTTCACACAATATAGATGCAATCAACAACGCCTCATTCTTATCGTGTTTTAAGTGTCGATATAAAATAGAATTGCATTGTTGTGGAAGCTGCGGATCAAAGATTTTATCTTATAGTGCGGGTTTCGACTTCTTTAGATGAAATTTAGATAAGACAGCGTCCTCACGTCTCCGACTGTAAGTAATTGAACGGGGCGTGCAAGCCTGTTTTATCGATGCTAGTCGATCGCAATAAAACTCGGCAAATCGGTATTGGGCCGTACTCTTGAAGGGACTATAATATGAAGTCGAAATCTCTTTTGGAGCTATCCCCTATATTTATAAATATAATTTAATTTGTTCTGTTTTTGTTTAGCAATTCTTATATCCATTTTATCATACTAATATTAATAATGTTATTTTTGTTACAGGTATGTAGAAGCGATGAAGGAATGTAATACGTACATTATATCGTTAAAAGTAAGTCATAAGATAATAATATACAGTAATTACTACATCAGTCCCGCCATATGTCTCTTTGTTATAAGCTTATATGTGTTAAAACTTCCTAAAAAGTTTAAACTTTTCACGAGTTTTTGACACAGTATCGTTAACTTAACGACACTCTAGTACCCTAATGTAAATAAAACCCATAATAAATGTGTCGTTGCGAGTAAACACAGGAAATTGTGGCCCATAATGACTGACCTTTTTCAGCACGAATTAAGTCTTCATACTGTTTGATTAATATTTCCTCATGAGAGTTGTGGACGCAGACGTGAAGTAATTAAAATAAAATTTCTACATAAATATTCGTTTAACAATAGGCCTCAAGTTCAGAATAATAATATAATATTCTCTCGATACTCTAATGCAATCAGAATTCAAAAGTAATGAACTATTAACGTCAGCTGTCAATTTGAACAACCGAAAAAAAGTTTAAACAAAGACCTATTTTCTGGCGGCCAATAAATTATTATTTGATATCCCTAAAACTTACTGGCCATAAACGTTTTGCGAGTGTCAATAGTTCTATTGTTGTTGCTCTATTAAAAAAAAAAAAGATTGGTTATTTTACTTTTGAATGAAGGAACAAAGACGTTCTATTTTTAAAAATTCAAACTCTATTGCGTCATTCTGTACAAAGCGTTTTGTTTGGATGTTCGTTACGCACATGTTACGATTCATGTTACATGTTATGCAAGAATGGAGTTGTTTAAATAATAATAGGAAGTGCACCATAAGAGGCGATTCCTACAAAGATTTGTTATTGATATAAATGACGATAAGGTTGCAAGAAAAAATACATTTAATTGTTACGTGTGCAGGGAAGTAAGTCATACATGACGGTTACTATTACTTTTTTTTCATGTAGTAAATAACGAGCCATTAGCTTAAAAAAATAGATTATATAAAATTAAAAACTTTGCAAAACGTTTCCTTAAAAAGTTTTTAAATTATCTTATTATAGAGATATACCGACACCCATAAGATATTGAGCATACAAATTATTTTTGAGACGTAAAGTACACATTGTACTAGCGACGTGTATGTTACTATATAACAAAGTGTATTATATACATGGTAGTGTGTGTAATATTGATTTTATTAATTTAATGTATTATTATGAAAAACATTGTGCTTCTTTTCTATATATCTCAAAGGTATCATTGCCAATAATAAAGAATTGTAAACCATTGTCGAATATAAAAAAAAAAAAAAAGTCCCGCTGAGTTTCTTGCGCCGGTTCTTCTCAGGTCTGAGGCATTAAATTTAGTGAACCGGTGGTAAATTATTTGACGTTCAAAAAATGAAGCTTGTCTTCTTATTTTGAATAAAATTATTTGACTTTGACTTTGATATAAGCTTAAACTGTGCTAAATTTCTTTCTTCTTCTTGACTTCTTCGTTCGCTGAATTATTGAATAAGGGGTTAGTAGAATAGATAAGTAATCTACATATTGACATTTTGATAAATAGAATTGGAAGATTGTATATTAAAAAGGGGCTAATTTTCGAGATGTTATACTTTATTACAATATACATATATTTATTTTCTATTACCTATATACCTATATACATATACACTGATATATAGGTGAAACTCTTATTGAAAGAGCTAATTAACATAGGCGAATCGCATCGCTGACTTTCGCCTGTAAAGCGCTGGTAATATGCCTGTGTCAGTATTGATTGTGATATTTTCATGTAATGTAACGTAATTGTAAAATTACTTGATTCTTTGCAGGGGAATTGATATATATATACGATCTACTATTACTACGAGTATACTGTCGCTCATCAGGCTTATCTACTGATTAGGCTTTCAGGCTTATTTACTAATACTACTATTATAACACCTTTTAATTTAGTCAAACGAAGAAAAAAAATCACCAGTCAATTGTATCTTGTTTTGGAAAAAAATGTTTGTTATAGACTTATTGTTATAGACCCTTTCTATGAGACTATTTGTTATAGACCCTTGTTATAGACTACACGAAAAGATCTGATAATTAGTATATTCTGGGTACATTACGTACTAATATGCTTGCTGTTAATTTTTTTAAGTCTAAAATTATCGTTGCTAATGTTTAGCGTCTTTTACTTAATTATGGAAAGAGAAAATTGGTCGAATAAATAATATTTGTTAAAGACATGGAATAAAATGATTAAAAGTAGTTCAACAAATGATCGTTTTATTGTAGTTTTATGTTTAAAAGCAGTCCATATTTTGGACAAATATTCTTTAGCACATGGTGACCCCATTGTTAATACATGTGTTTGGATAATGCGAAACAAATGTCTTTGTGTTATCTAGCATAATTATTTTTTTTTAAATATCATTTGAAATTCAAACATTCAACTCACTTCAGTTCTTTAATTATGACAATTCAAATATTCTCTAAATATTTTCGTAAATATCACTAAATGCTTATAATTGTTAATAACTTGCACATATTAGTAAGAAGTGAATTACTCATGTAGTTGTCGTTGTCACTTATTTTTATTCCATTGAAAAGAAATTACATTTTAATATAAATAAACTAGTGCTTTATTGTAATTGAATAATATTCAACAATTAAATATCGTATGCTTGTTGATATTTTATATTTTTCCTTAAGTTTATCATAAATTTCGTCTCTATGTGTAACAAACAAAATGACAGCGACGAATCTAGTCCATGCATCTAAAAGATTAAAAGTATGCATTTGTCATCGAGGATTCTAACAAAGGAAATGACGTCGTACACTCACAATACACATTACAACACTTTCACATTAACTTTGAAAGAAAGATGACATTTAAATGTAGACCGCATGAGAATACTTGGAGCTGTCATCGGCTTGAGTGTATTCCATTTCAGTTAATAAGATTTATATGGGTAGAAAAGTTATTAGGTTAGTTTTTATAAGTTATTTCTTTTTATTTATCGTGACAAGGTTTATATTCATAATGTTGTTCTAGAAAATTCTATTTTTTTTAATATAGATTCTGCTTATATTTACAAATATACGTAAACATACGTAAAAGTAAAATAATATACTGTATGAAATAAATAACAATTTACGTCTTGAAACTAAGTTTGTCATGGGGTACTCAACGCCACAGGGCGCTTGCTACATTTATTAGGGCTAGAGCTCTCTTGTTAATGCACTTTGCGAGTCGTATATACGCCTACGGGAATAATGGCATATATAAACACACTGTAGAATGTATATTGTTTTAAGAGGGTCACGCTTAATGTCTCTGAGTAATCTGAACATCACCTTCGTTGTGAAAATAGCTGCAAAAAATTATAATAATATATTAGATTTTACTATAAGTTTGCTGGATTTTTTAAATTATATAAATCGTGGCTATAAACATTTTTATAGTCAATTGTCTTAGGAATAAATTTACTTAAGAAACCTGTAGCGAGTGCTCATTTAAATTGAGATTGAGATATATTTGTGTACTAGATATTATTAAAATTACGTTTTCTGTAACCTTGTGTAACTTAGGCTGATAGTATTGCGTTTATAGTTATATAACTTGGTTTTATGGAAAAAATATTTAAAAAACCTGTATAGCCACTGCAAAAATTAATCTAGATTCTAGAAGAAATAATTAATATAATAGAGATAATATAAAGATAATTTAAAATGAAACACAATTTTGTGCCAATTGCTATATAAATTAACCTTATTACATTAATAAAATAGTTATAGCCACATAATGACATATTTAATAATAAGCCTGTAACAAAATAGCACAACAAAAATATTAAATTATTTAATAAAGTAACTACTACATTTATATTATTTTCTGGTCACATTGATTGTAATGTGTATATTTCACTTGGTAAATATTATTGTTATTGTTCTTTTTTTAACTTCAGGCTGTATCCCGCATATAGCAGGGTAGGCAGAGGGAACCCGAGAACCTAGTGTTAAGACACTCCGTTCTCGTACAACAGTTCCGTTCCCCACTTTCCGCCGAATTGAGGCATTGCGTGCTGAGTGGCGGAACTCATCGCCGCGCTTTGCCTTGTTACCAAACCCAGAAAATGAAAATACTAACATTTCCTGGAGTGGAAATCGAACCCACAACCTGTCGCGTTTACAGTCGCACGCTTGTGCCTCTGCGCCACGACAAGCGTTAATATTACACATAGATTACTATTTGGTATACAGAGTATTTAAAATACAGTGTTTTTAAAACGATTGTTCCACCTATTTTCAATTTGTTTCCAGAATAACACTTGCAAAAAACAGTCGAACTTCGATCTAAAATTGTTTACTTTTTTCAATTCGTTTGGATCGGCTGCCTAACTAGTGAATCTGTATTCAAACTCGTACTATATTTGGAAAAGCGTATGAATAACTCATTTGTTCAGGATTTCAGCGGTCTGTAGCGTTCTCTATACCTGGTCCTGCAATTCAAATCAGAGTTCATTTAGGTCTATTGACTTTTTAGCAAAAGTGGTTTAATTTAGTTAGAGATTCATTAATAAATTGTAAATATAATTGTATTAATACTGCAAAATACATAGCTTAACTTTATTCGAAAATATATTGTGACTAATAAATAATATTATAAATATTATTATAGTATAATATCTTTAGGACTAACTCACTAAAGGATATTTTTGTCGCTGATGTCACTAAAGCATATTTAGTCAACGGATTGTGAAGACTACTAAAAAAATATTATCCATGAGTGTTTTATGGTTCAAAACAAAATGATATTTCTATGAACTTAGAGCACATATATCATGAAAGACTGGCTATAAGTTTATCATAAACAATTTTGCATGTAACCTATAGGTATATACTGTAGGCGTATCTTTATTGAAATACATGGCTCCAAGGCGTATCAGTTCGGAAATCAGATCCTTTTCAAAACGCACTTATTTCCATACGTTGGCTGATATTGAAGTGGTTCTTTGAATTGCAAATGGTTGGCCCTGGGCGGGTACCATTGAAATGTCAATTTGTTTTCTATGGGGGTTGCTTGTTGTTTACTTAGAGACATCGCTACGCTATTGTGCGGATTAGTGCGGAGCATTTGGTTTCGTCGCGGTCGTTCGCCACAAAAATGTGGATATCGGACACTTTTCAATGTTAATAGTTTTAGTTGTAGTTTTACGGATTTCCTGTCTACCTACAACGAGGTATTATGTTTCATTTACTTGACGTGCTGACTTTAATTAAATAGGAAAATGTTACAATTTTATCCTCGAAGTAAGACTCATTAAACTTACAAAAGAATCATTAAACAATACAGACATATTTCATTTAGACATAATTTATTCAAAAGCTTAAACTTTACCTATCTATATTATGTAGGTATATGTGGTAGTAAGACAACAAAAATTCAAGCACTGCCTCTACGTGTAAAATTGGTCGATGTTTGACATGATATTTTGTCAAGCACCAGACGGCTTACGGTTTCATCCGCAACATCCGAGAATATCCGGTTTTTATTAGAGCTCGGTATTGAGTGGTTTCTGATCTATTGTGATTTCGAATTTCGACTTCTTTTATGTAAGAGCTTACATCCGTTTTTGTACAATATAAGGGCTCTAATAGAGAATAGGCTTTAAAAAAAGCTTGTCGTTATTTTAAATTATTCGTTATCGGACCTTTTCATATTTTACTATAACTAAAAAAAAAACATAAATTTATCAACAATAGATGTTAATTAATTCTTATATAAATATGTATATGTTATATTATTTAAAAAAAAAACAAACTAAACCTTTTGGAGACCGCAACTAAGAGACACAATTAGTAATAGTTATTGAATTAAAATAGTTTACGGTGGCTTAAAACGTTAATAAACGTTACGTTGCAAAGTGGTTGCATATGCCTTCTAAATAATAGACTCAACAACATAAAAGCCTTTGTTTCTAACTTAACGAGGTTTAAAAACGTTCACAGAACATAAGCAATTTGAAAATTTAATTACGTAAATAAGTAGATGGGGAGAATAAACTGGCTCAAGTGGAACATCTAACGCGATTACATTTTATCCATTATTGTACGGATTAAAACGAAAATTCCACTCAGTTGAAATGTTCTTAGCCATAACGATCATATTAATTAAAAAGATTTCGATTATAGAAGAAATTTTTAGAATGCTTAACTAAAATTATAATATATATATTCATTTTTAGCATGCTTCTATCAATGTAAGGAAATTTTACAGCGCTATTGACCTATTAGCGTCCGATTTGCTTAAAAATTTGCCCACGTACAAAGATCCGATGACATTACAACATTTTATTGTAATGTCATCGTCCGGATAACGAAATATATTTTTTAAACGTACTTAACATTTTTTTTTTTTCAAACTTCAACCAGTTTCACATGTTAGGAATGTCAATAATTCCAATATGTTGAGAGAAATGTTCTAATTTATTACATCGATATATGCTTATTTCAGTACAAAGATTAATATTATAGAATAGTCGGAATAGAAAATGGTAACGTTTAAAATATTATTGCATTGAAAAGTATTTATTTAAGTTTTAGTAAAACATACAGAATTTTGCCACATTTATTATTTAGGTAGTATGTCGCTCAAACATCGTTACAGGTAAAGGACTAACGAGATCCATAATTATTAAAAAAACAAACATCTCCTAAGAAATATGCTCAACTTTAAAAAATATAACATAGCGTTTGAAAAACGTAGTCATTAAAATTGCGAGTAACCGTCTGTTTAGAGAAACCTCTAGTGTTTACGTTCGCACAGTGCGCGCCACTGATATTTGTTTAGCCAAACTTGCTATTTACTTTTTAACACATTTCGTAAGTATATTTGGTTGAGTTAAAAGCGCATTGTAGCAAGACACTATTGCTGAAGTTTTTATTGTTATTAAATATAAAGAAGATACTTTTGTATATATTTCTTATTCTTCGTAGGTTCATACACTTATAACTGTTTACCATATTTCAATCTAAACATAAAGAAGGGAAACTAAAACGATTATTTCCACGATGATTTGATTTGGACAATATGCAAAGAAAGATCAAAGCCAAACTATGTATATTGTTTCCTGCGACAACGTAAAGTGATTTATTTCTGTCTTAAATGTTCCGCGTAGAAGAATGGAACGACAAAACAAACAATTACGCACTTACAGTTAATGCCACAGTAATCTCAATATTTATAAAATTTCTCATTTGGTTCGAAGTTTCCTAGTATTAAGAGGCCTATATGTATATGTTTTCTGTACAGTTTTTAAATGAACAATATGTTTTTAAATTGGATTATTTTTTAAATATGATTACATTATTTTGTTTAGTAGTTTCTTACGAGAGTTAATTATTTTCTATTTTAAATATCTTTACACACGTCACAAATATATGTTTATTTCTATGTTTTTTTTTTTTTTAATGGATAACGGATGGCAAACGAGCAAAAGGACCACCTGATGGTAAGTGGCTATCTTTGCCCATGACCATCTACAACACCAGAGATGTTCTAGATGCGTTGCCAACCTAGAGGATACAGATAGAAGGGGAGGACAATGTAGTAGTCCGCTATCGGAACTACCAGATTTTGGGGAAAGGATAGGTGGGAAAGAGGAAATCCTGGCTTACATGCCATCGAACCGGAACACATCATAAGATATTTGGCGGTTCGTCTTTGACATGATAGTGGTCGCGAGCCAGGCGGAGTACGAACCTCCTACCACCAAACAAATGAAATGTACTTAATGTAGAGATATAAATTTGTTAAAAATAAGTAGAAATCATTTTACACCCTTTTGCCAGAGACATTTATTTCCGAGTGACATTTTGGCTAGTTTACTTTTTACGTAAAGTAAAAAAAGTTTAGTTTTTACGTACTTACCGAAACTAATAAATTTTATAAAATATCAAATAGAAATAAATGCATATAATGAATTCGAATTTAGATTTTTGAAACAGTAAAAGAAAAATATCCTGATAATTGCGCTATAGGGTTTAAAATTCTATGTATTTGTCCTTTGAAACAGCAAAAGACCGTTTGACTTGTTTGACAAAGACTACCTGCCAAGAACAAATGTGATGTGCATTGCGGCATTAATTATAATAAGGCTTTGAGATAACGAGCGAACACGGAATATTTCAGGGAAAATTGTTTTCGTCTATAGAGCTTAGGGCAGGTTACCTCATTAAAGTACAGAGATAATAATATTATGGTTAGGTATGCGGGAACAAAAGTCAAACTGTTTGGCAAATTCGGAGCTAAATGAGTTGTTTTATAAAAGAAAAATATTTTTGTGAAAATATAATTACTTCAGTTCATTTTTGGCTTAAAGTACGTACAGTTTTAGTAACTTAGATTTCTCTTTTAAACTTTTTTTTTTTTTTTTATGAATAACGGATGGCAAACGAGCAGAAGGATCACCTGATGGTAAGTGGTTATCTTCGCCCATGAACATCTACAACACCAGAGATGTTGTAGATGCGTTGCCAATCTAGAGGATACAGATGGAAGGGGAGGACAATATAGTAGTCCGCTATCGGAACCACCATATTTTGAGGAAAGGATGGACGGGAAAGGGGAAAACCTGGCTTACATGCCATCGAACCGGAACACATCATAAGATATTTAGCGGTTCGTCTTTGACATGATAGTGGTCGCGAGCCAGTCGGAGAACAAAACTCCTACCACCAAAACGTCTTTTAAACTTTCTGGATATGTAGTAAGTTTTCTATTTTATTGAAGCATCCATCAAATTTGCTACATTCTGTTAAATTTTACCACAATGGCGGTTGTGTGACGGATCGCATATTTACAGCTCTTGATAGTATACAGTTTAGAATAGAAATTGATGAAAACTCTATATTGTAATAAAACTGAGGTTTAGCTTTTAGGACTATTTGAAATATGCAAAACAAATCGAATATTTTATTTATAAAATTAAAGTTGGCTTTGAATTTAAATTTGTTTTAAATAAATACATGGAAAGTAAACAAAATAGGATGAGTTAGAAAAATAGCTAAATTATTATGTTACTTTTTTTAATTTAACCTATTTCCAATATTTTTCCAGAGTGAGAACATAGAATTTAATATCCTCCATCTCCAATGTCACCCTTTTTAAAAATATTATATACGTATAGTATATGTTCTGCGCTGAGTGGCTTAAATATTTAAATATTATAGTATAAATGGTTTTTGAAATATTTAAAATATATTCCTAATGATTATTTACTGTACTTTCTCCATCATTTTAGTCAAAACGATGTAAATGAACAGCTAACGTTACATGAAGTCGTGTGACCGCAGCATCGCTCTTGTCAGTCACCTGTCGTTTGTCGATTAATCTCGCTAATCCTAGATTTGCCGCTAATGGACTTCGTCGGGTACGCTGTCAGATTTGGTCAGATCGAAAATTAGTGTGAAATTAGTCGTATTAGAGCTGTGTTATAGGTAAAGGTGTGTGGTATTGTATTGTTAAGTGAATAGCTTATGCATATAAACTGTGTTCAATTTCACAATTCAATCGAAAAAAATACTTTAATGAATATCTGTTTTAGTAATAAAAAAGTACATCCTTTAATGAGATTGTGGCTTTTAATAAGATATTATGCCGCCACCATCTTAATTAGCGAATAATCAGAGATTCTTGTGTAAATATGGCGTAGCGCCAAAATTATTCAACATGTCCTAAACCTCATTTCTCTAATTATTCCCAAAAGTAGTGTGCCTGGAATGAGCGCAGATGGTAATAACACTCCATTTGGCGTAACGGTCGTCAAATTATGCAAATAAATGAAACAGCGAAATCTAATGGGATTGAACGCGCATCTTCTTTTACTTTTAACCATTATTAAATAAATTGAATATAACAGAATACATATTTTTACTAGGAAAACGAAATTAAACTGCAGAAAAATATCTTTCCTTTCTAATGGACTGGTATTACTATATGTGGAATTATATTAAGAGTAAGCTGGCCAAATGGAACGATGGCGAATACAACCACAAAGAGTGTACTCGTATGTAGGATATGTAAAAATGCTTAATGTACTTATTTAATAATAACATTTTTCTTTCGTACTTCTATTATAACATTGCTTTGTTATCCATTTTTATTCATTCTAGGATTTTATAAACCGCTCTAGACCATTTAATATGTGTGTAATTAGAATTACCCATATGTTTTTTTAACTATAGGAGTGATTTATAAAAGATATTTTTATGAACGTTTAAATTAGATCAAATATGTTCATAATATTTTGAAACGTAAATGTCCTTGAATACAGACGACGATATTCATATGAGGTTATTTGATATGCTAATAATCTATTATCAGACCGTAACATCCTTAATGCTCTAAATAGTAACAGGATTTAACCGTATTTTAGATTATTTTATGACAGTTAAGCAGCTGTGTTTTGTAGGTACCGATGTATCCGAATTATTTACATAACTGAAAATATGCAAGTATGAAGGTAACATTTTAAGATTTTCGTAGTTCTATGTATGAACAGCGATTTTAAGTGTATAAAAACTATATAGAAACCCTTAAACTCTCGTTTTTTGCTACTTTGTTAAGAAATTTTTGTAAGAAAATGCCTTTTGTAATAAAATATACAAAATACAGTGATATAATGTAATTCCGCTTTTATAATAACAACATTTAAAATTTAAGTCGTTTAACGCCATTTTAAAATTATCGAAATTTTAGTTTTGCGACATACCACCTGCATGTGAGCCACGTGTCTTGAATTAAAAATAGCGAAAAAATATGATTTCGTGAATTGGTTTTTAAAATTGAATATTCATAGCGTAATAACATAGAATTGGTATGTGGGTTTACGTAAATGTTATTACTTTAATATAAGGCATATCATTATTTCTTTTATCGGTTCATGAAATAAACTTGCCCCCGTAATATTTTTCTTTCTTAGGAAAAAGTACTAGTATGCTTCAATTATTTTTATTATACATTCTAACAATCTTACATTTCCGAAAATACTTTCGCGTGGTGGGTGGCAAATATTTTTATATTATTTTGCGCGTTTTTTCAATGTTGGTAATATTACCTGAAGAATTTAAGCAGATGATTTTTTGAATTGTTTAGTAGAGGTACTATACGAGTACTTTATAAATACCAAACGCGGTTATATTTATTAAAATGACTCCTTATTAATGATCACTATAATAATCTTTTATACAAAAGA
Organism: Philaethria dido; assembly: GCA_033558755.1. Taxonomy (NCBI): domain Eukaryota; kingdom Metazoa; phylum Arthropoda; class Insecta; order Lepidoptera; family Nymphalidae; genus Philaethria; species Philaethria dido. Next base: position 78,500 of record JAKGSA010000946.1, on the reverse strand, counting down.
GTAGATATAATGATCATTTCAAAAACTGCAACAACGCATATAAACATTCTAAAGGAAATATATTCATTTCATTTGCATCAATTATTGATTGAGGAATGCTTAAGTAAAACAATTACCTACTTTTTTAGATGATATATGTAAGTTCTAGTGGACCATGTAAAATAATTTTAAAAAGTACATGTATGTACTTTTTTTATTTTTTTACATGGTCCACTAAAACTTCGACTCATGTTTATATTTCTTAACCTCTTTTATTAATTATTTAATACAAATATTTTATAAGTGAAGTCAATAGAAAAATATGAAATTTATTATTTTTCAAATTTAGCTACGCCTAAATTAGCAAATGTTTTCCGCAAAATCAAAACATTCCTCCAACAATTAAAACGGTGTACTTTTTCTCGTTGCAAAGCTTCAGTTTCAATTGGAATACATAATAACTTCGCGTTTATGCGAGCGAGGCGATCATTAGCAACGGCGCCTAAGCGACGCATAGATAATTGCGTTCCGTGGCGCTTACTCTACTCACTGTCTGACTTATTGCTCATTTTGTTTTTACTTTAGATATTTTAATATTTATATTGGAAAAGATTTAATAAAATATTAAAGTTAACTACTGTAATTTTATCTTCACGCTGTAACCCGCATATAGCAGGGTAGGCAGAGGGAACCAGAGAACCCAGTGTTAAGATACTCCATTCTCTTTCAACAATTCCGTTCTCCACTTTCCGCCGAATTGAGGCATTGCGTTTTGAGTGGCGGAACTCAACGCCGCGCTTTGCCTTGTTACCAAACCCAAGAAATGAAAATACTAAATTTTACATTTCCTGGAGTGGGGATCGAACCCACAACCTGTCGCGTTTACAGTCGCACGCTTGTGCCTCTGCGCCACGGCAGGCGTTATTACTACTGTACTTTAATTTTATTTGTGCAATAATATGAATCGTCATCATCAAATTGATAATAAGTTTTTTAGCGTGACTTGTAGACGTTCAGAGACCCAATGTCGTGATTTGTCTTATAATTTTTGTTTTATATTAAAAATTAACATATAATGATATTGTAGGAGGTTAGGGTAAATAAAACGGTCATTCGGTTTTATAAATTAATTATACGAGTATTTCACCGAAAAGAAAGAGTACTCGTAGAGACTGCTTTTCGCCTCGTAAGTTCTGACACGTAAAGAACTCAGTATGAGTGGCGGCAACCATTTTATAGTAAAAGTCAAAAGACACTAATTATAAAAGATTAGTTTTTGTATAATAATCAATTGACAATCTCTAAAACAACAATTTAATAAGTCAGTTGAGCAACTATAAAAACAATTGATATTCCAACAGATATTATATATAGTAGTATGTATGGTTTTATATAAAGTAATGTATAAGTACTGTATATAAATATTTATATTTTAACGTTTAAATCGGAGATCAAACTAGGCTTTACTGGAAGTAAACCGCTTATAGCTAACGGGGTGACTAGTGCATTGCACTGTGTACATACATACATATGTTGCTAGGCATTTAGCTCATCATTTGTTAGAAGTTTAGATTAAATGGACGTTTTGCTCTTTTCTTCATTTAGTAGATATATATAAAAATGTGAGAATATGGACTTTTTTGATATTGCAGTATTTGATTTTTTGATAATATTTAGGCACTATAACTGTTGTAGAGTATTTGTTAGCATCTATTATATAACAAGGTATATAATGTATATATTATACGTACATTAACATAAGCGATATTATAATATTAATAGAGTAGTGACGGATATATCTTTACAGGATGGTTGTCTAGTAGCTCTTCAAACACGTGCGGGTGCACTTCACGTCAAGTCCGCAGCGGCATGCTCCCGGAAGTTTCAATTGCTTTATTAAAGCTTTTCATATTGTTCATATTAATTTTAATTTCACCCTTTGTTTAACATGCCTTGTATTCGTCCATTGACTTTTTGTTAATTAACATAATGAAATAAAAACGGTTCATTTAAAAGTAATTTTATATTTTCATTACTCTTCGTAATAACAATAGAAATTATTTTATCATTAATACGTAAGTGGAAAGCGAGGTACTTGTGTTTGCTTTCTAGTGCGTTGTACTGATCTATTTGTATTCTATCCTGGTCTGCTCTATAAAGGATATCATTTGAAACTAATCATTATTGTTTTGAATATGAAGAATAATAAGTAATTAGTTATCATATTATACTATTTTTATTTCCTGGGTTTGGTAACAACGCAAAACGCGACGTTGAGTTCCGCCACTCAGCACGCAATGCATTTGGCAGAAAGTGAGGGACGGAGTGTCTTACCACTAGATTCTCAGGTTCCCTCTGCCTGCACTGATATGTGAGACACAGCCTGAAAAAAATGTTTTTATTTCTTAAACAAAAATGTTTTTATTTCTATTTGAAAGTCATAAATGTCTTATACAATAATTTTCTCACATAATACGAGTATATTGACATATATTTTTAAATATAGACTAAAATTTGAATATATTCGCTAACTTTTGTATCTATCTTCTAAGAATTCGTCATTATATATTCCCAAACACATACTTATAGTAATTTCCACGGCGACTCAATAATGGGCCTATAATAATTTTTACGTGACACGCATCATTTAAGATGACGAGTGGTGGTGAAAAACATCTAATGTCTTATTCTCCCCAGCGAAGTGACTTACACAAATTGTTGTGGCGTAACGGACCGATTTTGTAAGGAGCGTTCTGTAAAATGACTGCCATAACGTCCTTAATGCGAGAATGTAGCCCGTGTGCATTATTGCAATTAATGAAGTGAAAATATTCGTACTCGGTAGAGATTGCGGTTTGAGATTTTATTTTTTATCTAAGTACCATGGAGCATTGGTTTTTGATGTAAATTTTTAAAGACAAAATGTATTTTTCTGTATTTTATAATGGGATTATAACTTACTCTCTTAGTGCTTAAATTAAAAATATGAAACATATGTTCTTAATACTTTAAAATATTGTAAGGTTTATGAAATAAGACATTTGTAACAATCGTGTTGAATGTTATATAATAATGATAAAAAAAACAACAATACATGAATAATTCAACCTTTAATTAAAGAAATGGCTTTAGATTATGACTTTTCTTATCAGACCTGGAAAAAATTAGAGGAATTATCCGAATATAATTGACATAAAAATAAACGATCCAAAAGAATTATATTCTAAATAAATAATACAAAAGAGTAATATTGTAGCATTTGTTATCTTGATGTATCTGCTGTAGAGATAATGGATAACATTTTTGAGCATTTTCATTCCATTACCTTAATTCTTGGGGTGGGAGCAATTTAAATGAAGATATTGGATGGGTTTGAAATCTAATTTAAATTTTGTTCAATATATATCTTCTTATAACACGTAACGTAAAAATACTATAAATAATATTTTTACGTTTTCTATCGACCGAACGACGAATATGCTTTTGTTATGAAATAGGCTAGAAAACATATTGGAATAAATGTTTTTTGTATATTAATTATCAAATTTTAGCAAATTGTTGAAGTTAAAAAAAATAAAATATTTATATAGAGATTCTTGGTAATTTTGTAATATAATTACTTAAAATTTAATATAAATCTTTCAATACAATTAATTAACAGCAACTGTTTTAAAAATAATTATAATTACCGAGGTTTGTTGCTTTAATCTTATAAACGTTGGAAATCCCTCTGCTAGAGGGAATCGCTACGATAATTGCAGCAAAGTTCCCGATTGTCATTAAGAGATTGAAAGATTACTTGTTCGAGAACTTGGGGCACGACCTTTGGTTTAAATGAAGAATCTCTTCTTGTAAGCCCATTAGATTGTCTGTCAAAAGGTCATACTTTATATTTTGTAAAATGTTTTATATTACTAGAATTGTATAACAAATAATTCGTTTCTCAAGTTTAAAAAAATTAAAACTCTAAAAGCTTTATATAAAATGTCGTGTATTGAAGTCATAACTATAGAATAGAAGACTATAATAAAAGGGATTCATTAGTTTAATGATGCGTGAATACGCAGAACGCGGTTACGCCAAGTTGAAGAAAAAATGAAACCCTAAAAGCTGATACGTTCATTATAACAACGAATATTGATAAATTACAGTAAATAATACATAATATTTGCTATTTGTTATAGATTTTTCATTTAAAAAAAATATTAAGCCGTATTATATTTTTTTGTTAAAACAACATAAAAAACATTCCTTTAATATCAGATCTGAACTTAAATTTTTTCTCCAAATGTTTTATTACGAGATGAAATCTTCAATCTCCCCATGTTAAACACAAACCATGCTTATGACATTCGGCATTCGGTTTTACGATTGCGGAGGAATGTTAGGGGCGGCTTATTGGAAAAGTTTTAACTAGATTAAGTCTGATTAGATGGGACGCATCGCCTAATGAAACACAGACGGATGAGCTGTAAACTTGTTGTCTAATTTGTTATTGCGATTGTGTTTATTTTAGAATCTCGAATATTTTTTTAAGACATATATATTAATTTACTTACTTACTTAACTTCACGCTTTGTCACTAGCGGGATAGTTAATTATTGTACAGTATTCAATTCTTTCGATTTTAGCAAAAAAAAGGAAGCCGATTTCAAAAAATATGCACTAAGTGCAATTATTACGAATAATTTAAAAGTTACTTGTTATTTCATCTGATCTTAATTAAATTTTAATGGGACCACATCATAAATACTAGCTATCATATAAAAACAACAAAATTGGTTCACACAGTAAAAAATGAAATATGCGCTAACATACATAAAATACAGTTAAATTGATAATCTCCTTCCTTTTTTGAAGTTAATAAATTCGAATATTTTACTGTTACGTTAATAATTATATAATTTAGTTTAATTAATTAAATTTAAAAAGTTGTAAGATTAATTTTATCTTTACAATAATAGCTGAGAACGAATACAATTTACAAAGTATATTATATGATACAACAATTGCTAGAGAAAAGAATTAAAAAAAAAAAACTGTTTATATATATTTTAATAATTAAATTCATATATATTTATTATTTTAACTTTCATACTTTTTGCTGGCTGTATTTGTCCCTGAATCCCTTATACGTACAATGAATGGGGGTGGGACCTAACATATAAGTTTGCTCAATAAAACCAGAAGAAAGATTTTTGTTTTAATAAAAGCCAAAAATTCAGTCGAGTTTCATACGAACTTGAAATCATTGTATGTTTTTCTAATTCTTTACATTTGTATTTTTATCTATATTTTTAACAAGAACACTAACCATTGCTTATGAATAAAATCATAATATTATGTAAATAAAACAGCTAACCAAGCGGTAAGATTTTTAAACTCATAACTGGAGCAAGCGCAATGTAATATATATAATGTGTATAAACGGTGTGTTCTGTGAAGTACATACTAGAAAAGTTAGCAAAGAAAGTCTAGTTCAAACAATAATAACAATAGAGGACCGCTACCTGGTGCCCGCTATCACGGCTAGCGTAACACAGTAAAGAGAAACATTTTTAAGTTAAATGCAGAACATTATTTTTAACGGGCCCTAGAGCTGCTTACTCGGTGTAACTTGACATCGTATAAAGGTGACATGGTTTGCGCGGAAAATAGCAAAATTTATTTATTTTTTTCGTTATCCTTATATGATAACATTTTTATGAGATGAAATTTAATGAAGGTTTTTCTAGCAAATGTTTAAGAATTTATAATAATGTGTTTATAAAAATGTAGTTGTAATTTCAAATTTTATTCATATAGGAAACTCGGGGGTCATTTTCGTATTCTACATAATTTTTTTCTTGGTCTTGTCTGTAAAAAGAGTGCTAGGCTCCAGTCATACATAACTCTAAGTTTTAAAAGACAGCGTTAGAGAAAGTACAAGGTAGTTGTTACTATGTGATGATTCTTAGAGATGCACAAGGCTTGAAATGATATAGAAATATTATAAGTTCAATTACCACATTATTTCAATTAAATATAATGACAAGGAACCAGTCAGGGGTTTGGATTCCACAGCGAAAAACTTTCCTAAAACACGCTCTGTTTCAAATAATACCGCCATTAAAACTGAGCGATAGCTTTGTACTATTAGTTGAGGGTTTTCGTTCTTAAATATTTGACTGTAACGACTATTTATATTTTTATCTATCTGTATATGTACCAATTGGCAGTAGGTAATATCGCGGGCCAAGTAAAAATACAAAAAAAAAAGTATTATTCTTATTAGTAATTGCAATCTTCAATTTCACATATTCAGAAAATTTAAATAAGAAATAAAGGAGTATATTCTATATTCAATTTTGTTACCAGAGTAGAAATATGTTTATATTTAAGTATAAGACCTTGGGACTTTTCCTTAATTCATGAGTCCAATGAAGTTAGATTACAAATTTTTCATATATTACATACATAAATAGCTTCACGCTGTATCCCGCATATAGCAAGGTAGGCAGAGGGAACCTAGTGTTAAGACAATCCGTTCCCCACCTTCCGTCGAATTGATTAAACGCCTGTCGTTGCGCATAGGCACAAGCGTGCGACTATAAAAGCGACAGGTGGTGGGTTCGATTCTCACTCAGGAAATGGAATTTCTTGGGTCTGGTAACAAGGCAACGCGCAGCGTTGAGTTCCGCCACTCAGCACGCAATGCCTCAATTCCTAAATTATTCGTGAGTAATTGTTAAACAACTATAAAAATCATTAAAACTAAGATAAAACAATTATATTTCTTATATCTCAGAATCTGGCTGATAATATTCACTTTATATACATAAAACATGAAATTTCCCAGGAAAGTGGAGCGCAGTTAATTAAAAAGGATTTTATTCTTAGTGATATAAGCTATGCGTTTTATTGTTCTTCCAAAGATAACCTTTATTAAAACTGTAAGAGCATAAGTACATAAACATATACTTAGTTTTGTTGTATGTTTTGCTTGTAAGAGATAAATATAATAGAAAAAAAAATAACTAAAGGTACAATACTCAAGTAAAATTATATTTTACATATTATTTATTATATTACATATTGGTAGTGATTTTTTAGTGACAAAACATTCCGTTTTTCACTTTCTATTATTTTAAGAAAGAGAAAGTGAAAAATCCTTCTTCCTAACTGGGCCATGACCTCAAGTTCTAAGTACGAATATGTCTAATGAATAATAAATATATGTTTAAAGTAATTTAAGATGTAAAATAATATATTTAGGTACACTTAGCTATTAATATACAAGGCATGTCCGCGTGGAACAGTGGCAAGAATGCTAGCTGCGTTCCCCAGTTAAATTGCAACCCTGATTCTAGGGCAAAAAATAAGGCAAATTTCTTGTCACCGGTAGCGACAGTAAGTCGAGGTGTAATATTTATTAAAAATTCTTACTTCTTCGACTACAGATTCGAATTCGACTTTTTGTTAATAAAACAAGAGTAAACACAGAATAAAATGGTCATTATCAATAACAATACAAATTATTTTAAAAATAATATTAAATAATTATGATTTGCACGAAGTATTGAAGATCTACATTAAGAACAATTAATAATAACTTATATAACTTTATCTAAATGATTCACTTGTTACAATAATAGCTAACTCGCAAAGGTATTGTTTATTATAAGGTTTAAGGTCAGCTACTTGCTATATCCGTCGGTAAACTGAGATGTCCCTGCGGTTTGATCATTCAATATCGTTTGTTGGGTTAAATGATAATATTACTTAGGGGTTACGTAAGGTCGAATGAAAACAACATTTCCGTATTACGTAGTTTACCTTTTGTTTTACTTATAAATTCTTCCGGTTTCTTTTTACTACTGTAGTAACTTTTTTTTAGCTTCGCGCTACATCCCGCACATAGCAGGGTATGCAGAGGGAACCTGAAAACTCAGTGTAAAGGCACTCCGTTCTCTTTTAACATTTCCGTCCCTCACTTTCCGCCGAATTGAGGTATTGCATGTTGAGTGGCGGAACTCAACGCCGCGCTTTGCCTTGTTACGAGCGTGAGAATGAAAATACTAAATATTGTAGGAGCTTCAATTTATATATTCAGTTATTTTAATAAAATAAGCTCATAACTTCCGCTTGTATTTTATTGGCAAATAATTCACAAGGTTCATAACAAAAAATATTCACCTGTTAGCAAATATAAGTTCCTCCCCCAATATCTCCCGTTTATTTTTGGGGCTCATATTTTCTGCGGGGTATTACGCGCAGGTGCAAAGGTTATCATTAATGGTGGATTAACTTACCCCCTGCCTTTATTATTTCCACCATCTCTCTTTAACAAACTAAATTAGGTTTGAAAAATGTCTGTCTCTTTCCTTGAACATATGGGACGAATTTCGGCGAAACTTATTTGTTAGCTTTTTACATTGAGAGCGTTAGAAAATGTAAGTCTTCATAGTTTATCGCACCCACATTTATTGATCGATCGACTAATAGATTTAAACGATTTAATCAGTTAAGCGTTTGCTCCTTAGGCAAATTTTATAAGATAAAAGTAAATTAGATTCTTAAATTTTGCTTGGTGGTAGGAGGTTCGTCCTCCGTCTGGCTCGCGACCACTATCATGTCAAAGACGAACCGCCAAATATCTTACGATGTGTTCCGGTTTGATGGCATGTAAGCCAGGTTTTCCCCTTTCCCACCCATCCTTTCCCCAAAATGTGGTGGTTCCGATAGCGGACTACTACATTGTCCTCCCCTTCTATCTGTGTCCTCTGGGTCGGCAACGCATCTACAACATCTCTGGTGTTGTAGATGTTCATGGGCAAAGGTAACCACTTACCGTCAGGTGGTCCTTCTGCTCGTTTGCCATCCGTTATCCCTAAAAAAAAAAAAAATATTGAAATTGTTTGTCTAATCTGTATTGCTTGTAAATACAAACATTTTATATCTATGTACACTTTTTTATCCTCATGCTATCATTAGAACCTTTTGTTGATCCATTAAAAACCTGCTCCCTGTTTTTGGAGGTGAAATATTAAAAAAGATAATGTCATCCCACGGCTTAATTAACTTTATTAGAATTTATTTCGCTAGACGTGCTCACTCAGTTAATAGGTTTTATCCTTTTGCTGATAGCAGCCCGGATTTTGTCGCATTAACGCAAAAATACTGCGATCTCTAACGAAATTTATCATTTTTTACAGAACAGGGAATTTTATTTTGCTACAGTTCATTTTCATTAAATTTTAAATGGCTGTCCATTAGAGGCGTTCAGTTCAGTTAAAGTATTTTTTATGATAAGCGATATTGTTTTATGTTATTTCAGTTGTTTAATAATTATTAATTTTAATATCTGCCATACAAATGTCATATATAACTGCGGTGCATGATTAACAATTAGTGATACATACAAAGTCGGTATTATTATTATTATTATACTAAAATCTCAAAATTGCTTGAGATATTGACTTAACTGGACCACTTTCATCTTTCTATATTGATATTCTCACTTTTGCTTAACGTTGAAAAGTCACTTGTACGTATTTTTCTGATAATCGATATTACACATAATCATTTTAAACCGAAACATACGTACTAACATATTTACTATACTCATATGTGACTTACAAAGGGTATGGATGGGGAAAATTATAATTTATTTTGTTTATTCATTCGTATAATCGAATATCGATTTTAGCTTATGATAACCTCAACATGACTACCATATTTACGAGTTCATATTTATGTATGAAGGGTCACATTTAAGTGCATTTATTGGTACTTTTCTTTATTTAATAATACGTTATTAAATTTTTCCTCGCTTTTTTCTTCTGGAAATCGAACTCACAACACCTGTACCACACAACTACGCATCAATAGTATAAAAACTTCATATTTTTTTTTTTTTTTTATGGATAACGGATGGCAAACGAGCAGAAGGCCCACCTGATGGTAAGTGGATACCTTCGCCCATGAACATCTACATCACCAGAGATGTTGTAGATGCGTTGCCAACCTAGAGGATACAGATAGAAGAGGAGGACAATGTAGTATTCCGTTCTCGGAGCCACCACATTTTGGGGAAAGGATGGGTGGGAATGGGAAAAACCTGGCTTACATGCCATCGAACCGGAACACATCATAAGATATTTGGCGGTTCGTCTTTGACATGATAGTGGTCGCGAGCCAGACGGAGGACGAACCTCCTACCACCAAACAAAAATATATTCATAAAGCTATCTATTCTCGTTAAATATGAATATTTTTAGTAAACATATCCATTTAAATTCATAAAATTCGAGTACCCTATAAATAAAATATTTCTATTTCAAATTTTAGATAGCATTATTATGGATATGTTACGGTTGACAAGTGAAGCAGAATTTTCACACGATATTCTAGGAGCACAGTTATTTTACACTATTAATATTCTGCTAACGTTAAAGAATATCTGTCAATTCGATTATGATGGCTTGAGCTAACTTTAAGGCAAAACAAAATCTTTACCGCCCAAGTATGAAGAGCTAATAATTTTTTTTATGCTCACATATGTATATATATATATTATTTTTGTAAATGTTTCTCTATTTGTAAAGCCACATAAGAGCCCACTAAAGCACCAACGAAATTACGTGAAACAATAAAGTGAGACGAAAGAAGAAAGTGAGAAAACGTCGTGGATATTATTTTATTCACAAAAATATAATTTTAAACACTCGAAACAAATATATTTCACTTGAATAATCATTAATATGTACTAATTCAGCCTCAACATGATGGTACCATCCTCAAACTGACAAAGGGGTTGTTCAAATGCTCATCTTTGCGGGTGTACGTAATGGGGTATACAGTGTTTCTGATTGCTTAATGTTTCCCTCCAGTTTATATTTGCTTGATGCATTTAATAGAATATCGTTCTTGCCCTCAGGTACCGCTTTGTATCCTACATTTTACTTGAAGCGTACTTTAAATACTCTTGACTGCTTCGAATACTGTAGAGAGAACTACTTATAGAATTTTAATGTATATGGAATTACTTATAAATTCCGTATTATTAATTATTTATTATTTTAAGATATACAAAATTAACCGTAACTTAAATTAATCATATTCAATTGTATTATTTTAAATGATTTGGTAAGAAAAAAAAAAACACTAAGATGGTCCATAAAAAAAAAACAAAGTGTTTACTAATGAAAGCTTATGAAAAAAGTGATGTAAAATGTGTATGCAATTAAATTATTATAATATTAATTTAATTAAAGTTACTTGTTAAAAATATTATTTCACAAAGTAAATATGGTATGAAACAGAATTTCATATATTAAAAATTAAAAAACACAACTGCAATAATTTCGACTTCTGAAAAATGTGAATGCATACATCCAGAAACAAATGTATGGAAGTGGAATTCATGTTTTAAGGCATACAAATTTTATTATGTGAACAAGTATATGCATATATTGTGGCTTATCCGCAGGAAGCTTTCATAATTTCTAGTATTTACTATATTTTCAAATTTCGCCTAATAATTAGGTTCTATATGATTTTTTATATAAAACAAAATATATATCCTTTACGACTTTTTTTAAGCAACACTTTTTAAGCCTATATCTATTTTGATTGAAATTTCGTTTGTATTTGTTACGTTTTAGTGAAAGAGCTTACAGAGTTAAAATAATTAAGATTTAAAAAAAAGAAAACCGACATCAAGGAGAGAGTACAATAATAATGAATAACTTAAAAACTACCCTCAGATCTTTTTTAAATTTAAATGGGACCACATCAGAAGGCACCACCCTCAGTTAGTAGTTACTATATAAAAATGATAGCCATTGTAAATCAAGAAGAAGTATTGAAAAATTTGATGTGTTCCGGTTCGATGGCATGTAAGCCAGGTTTTCCCCTTTCCCACCCATCCTTTCCCCAAAGTGTGGTGGTTCCGATAGCGGACTACTACATTATCCTCCCTTTCCATCTGTATCCTCTAGGTTGGCAACGCATCTAGTATATCTCTTGTGTTGTAGATGTTCATGGGCGAAGGTAACCACTTACCATCAGGCGGTCCTTCTGCTCGTTTGCCATCCGGTATCCATAAAAAAAAAAAATCAGGAATTAAGTTCAAAAAAAATTTAATACAATATGTATATACATTTTCTATATAATTAGTTTAATCCTAGGTATTTCTTAGATGCACCTGACGAGATATAAAGCGAAATACCTGTAATTTAATATGGTCTTGTTAGACGTTTCTGCGTGTTGAATTACTCTCGCCAGCTAGCTTTAGACCCCCCATTTGTCATTCTAGACGTGAACTTGAGAACAGAATTTTATTATAAGCTGCTCGAATTTTTATATTAACTATAAATGTTTGTTTTTCAAATTTTTGTGTTTCAATACCATATTATGTAATCAATGATTGTTTAAAAACTAAAAATATCTCAAACAATAATTACAAAATTCGATAAGATAAGATTCGATTAAGCTACAAGCACAGTTACACTCTATATTGACTTAGGCTAACTTCGTATTCCCCCATTTGCATAATTTGAAGAAAGGAGTCGAAAGTTTTTTTTTATGTATATATAAGTAGATTTAAAAATAAATATATTTTATTTTTTTATATATTTCATTTATTAACAAACATTATAAATAATAGCTATGGCGTCCTTGATAATAAGAAATATCTATAAAAATACTACAATAGTAAAACAACATTGTATGTGGAAGGACAATATAAATTGATGTACTATTCTTATATGATAAATAGTTGAGCTTATAAGTCAGGTTTAAGACGTATGTGACCGTTAGCATTGCTGGGAGCATCGCATTACTCACAAACACGGTCGGTACTTTGTCTTCCCAGATCTCTTGTTTGCTTGTCAATTTGCATGTTGTATACAAATAATAGTCTGCTGTACAGTTGTGTAATTTGACTTGAGCTATGATTTACATACATACGGATTCAGTTTTATTACTAATAATATATGAATTTTCACTTGCAGTACAGTTAGAGCTTTTACTGATAATTTTGTTGAAGTAGCCATTTGTAATTTATTCAAATGGAAAGTAAATTATCTTAAGTTATATCTTTTTACTTACTCTCTTATGGTATAAAATTACTACTTGGACTTTATATATGAAGTAGAAACTCCACAGTTTCGGATTTTTGTAGAGAGACATAGTGGGTGTAAGAGACATAATTCTACTAGTACTGTATGAAAGCTATATATATTAACCTTTATATATTATTACTTTATAAAATCCTTCACAAGTATGACAATTAATCTATAAATACAAATTACGAGGTGATATTCTATACTAATGTTTGATTTTTCTTTTCAGGTAACCTTTTAAGCATCTCAGCTTGATCTTGGCAAGTAAACAAAGTAAACTTCCAATCTGACAATTTGATATCGAACAAAACTTCTCAATTACTTATAAAATCGGGGCTAAAATAAAAGCTTAAATAAACCTAATAGAAACTTTGAGTGTAGGCTTACACCCGGAGATTAGAAAAGCTTATCTTTTTGTTGTTTTAGTTTAATGTTACATTACTTGAAACGAAGAGCCCAAAATAGAACAGGTTACTTTTATATTGCAATCGATATTATTCTTTGACTATAGAATTTACGTAACACACATCCCATTCCAAGGAAATATTTGTATGCGTGGATAGATTTTCACCTGCCTCGCCGCGTGAATGCGGATTTGGACATCAATGGTCAATAAGTGTCATTGATAATTTAAAAAAAGTCATTATAATTATATTTCTACTTCCAATCTTATCAATGCTCAATCAATCAATTATATCTAAAATATTTTTATTTTTTCGCGCTGGTAAGATTTGTCTTACGCGGCATTGAATTTTGCCACTTAAAACGTAATGTTTTAAATTCGGGCGGAAAGCAGTGTCTTTCTTGACCGTAGGTCGGTTCACTTTGACTATTCTGCTATGCAAGATGCAACGTGAAGCTGTTCTTTATTACACCCAGTCTATCTCGTCTGTATACTTTCGAATCGTAGTATATAAATATGACCCTTTTATTATTTACACATTGTCATTTGTATTAATTAGTTTTAACCAATTTCATGTTCCAATATTTAAATCGAACTTTTAGATTTTCCTTCGAAATAGCTTTCAGCTTTGGGAACTGTTCTTCCAATTTACCAAGCCGGCGCGTCGAACGTAGTTAACAATGTTTACATTTCTCAATTTAATTTCACGCAACGCTAACGACCATGGGCAGAAATGGCAAAAATTTTACAACTCAATATATTAAAGATTTTGATTAAATTTTGGAAAATACTAAAATAAGAGCAAAGTTACCTTGCTAAATTAACGATTTGTTAAATTTGATATTAGATTAAATAATATATTAGCTAAAAAATAATATTCATCATTTGCAATAATAATAACTACGAGACAATATAATACCGTTTTTTAAATATTTTTTTAAAAATAATAGAGCACAATGAAGTAAGATTTCAAATGTAATACCTAAGTGTAGTAAACGACTAAAAAAGACTATAGTCTTAATAGTGGTATGGTTAAATAGTAAAAAAAGATGGATGTTTTATTTAATAATATCACCACAATATTTCAACTTAATATCATTTTAAAATATACCAACCGTAACAAAGTAGTTGCCTTATCAGTCGCAATATGTCAGTACTCTGCCAGTTAAATGACGTGCTATTTGAGTGAACGCACACGGTGCTAAGAACGGAAGCTAAGGCAAAAAATGATGAGAACCAGGCGCAAACCGTGAGACTTAAGCGGGATTAGGATTTCCGACCAAGCAAAAAGTGGCAGGAATGCTCGCAGTTGTACTACGGCTAGTCACTTTTTGTCCTTACTCTACTAAGTTATAAATAGATTATCTGCTTATAAATTTATTTTCTTCAATATTATAAAAAAATAAAGAAACTATGTGTAAGTTTTAATATTGTAGATTGAACTCTATGTAAAGCTCGAAACGTCGTTAAGCGGCAAAAATATGTGCTGTAAAAATGATTTTTTTTTTAGTTTCACGCTGTATCTCGCACATAGCAGAGTAGGCAGAAGGAACAAGAGAATCTGTTAAGACTGTTAAGACACTCCGTTCTATTTTAACATTCCCGTTCCCCATTTAAACATTTTTTTTTTAACTTCACGCTGTAACCCGCATATTACTGCCGCAGGGTAGGCAGAGGGAACCAGAGAACCTAGTGCTAAGACACTCCATTCTCTTTCAACAATTCCGTTCCTCACTTTCCGCCATTTAAACTTAAAAAAGATTATTCAAAAAATAGACGTTATTTGTTGTAAAAATGTCTTTTTAAAATCCTTAAATATCTATTAAAAAATTATTTACAAAATTAAACAAGTAAAAAACTTTTAAAGAATTTATTCTTTCAGATTATTAATTTAACAAAGGTCATCGTAGTGTAGCGTGTCCAAAGTTTGACTGTAACTACGATAGGTTGTAGGTTCCATTCCCACTCGGGGGCACAACTATATTGAAATTATTTTTCACACAAGACGCAATGTCTAAAATTTGGACAGGAATCGGAGAGCGGAGTGTTTTAACGCTAGGTTTATTCCACTGACTCTGTTATGCGGGAAAAAGCGTGAAGCACAAAACTAAAAATTAACACATGTCAAATATAAGACATGCGTCCCTCGATCCCAAACCTATATCTGTCTACCCAAATCATGTAAATAATATTTAGAGCAAACTAGATCTTAAGGGTCCGGCCTAAAGTGACAAATTAGTCGAGACTGTGACCACCTGCGCCACGCTTAGTATATAATTTATTTGCCATAATGTTCTTGCATTACTTGCTAGTTACCATCATTTTATTTGTGTAGTGACCTACATATATTATATTTAAATTAGATTTAGAAAAATTTTAAAAAGGATGTATTAGGGTTTAGTTAATTATCGAATTATGGTTAAAATAATTTTATTACAAACATCGCTATAATAAACCAAGTTAGTATTTAACACATATTGCTGAACTAAATTTTATCAAGAAAAAACATGTTTATTTTTGTATTTCGCTAATAAGTAGCGAAAACTCCACAATTATAATATTAATAGGATTGTCGGAAGCTGTAATCATTAGGCGGCGTCAAAGGATTTATTCATGATTCATCATAATTATAGAGTCATAGATTAATAAAAATTACTATTATACATATATACGGCGTTGCTAGAGAATTAGAATCACGACATGGCTTACCAATCTAGCCAAGAAGTCTACTTAATTTAGAAAAGTAAAAAGTTAAAATATCCTAAAATCCAATTTCAATGGTACATTAGTATATTTATATTAAATAAAATATATCTTATATTACTAAAAATATCATTTATTGAAGCATAATATAAAGAATATCGAGAAGCTTCAATAGGGGTGCTATTGCCATGACAACGGGACTAGATGGTATTTTACACTACTATCTCGTGAACATGACAGAGAAAACAACATAATAAAAGTCTATATAGGTATACTATATATCTATATGTAGCACAGCGCCGTCGTCGCTTTGTGTCTGCTACCTGTAGCTTCGTATTTCCTCTTGAATCTATTCACATCAGAACTAGGAATATAACCTTATTTCTTTTGTGAATCAAATGGAATTTTATCTTCATTTCATTAAAATATTGGGTTGAAATGTACACGAAGTATTCTTCTGTTCTCCTTTACTTTAAAATGAAGATCAAGTAATTTGATTTAAGCAATTAAGTATCATTATTCTACCACCTAAGACGGAGTGAAACGAGTCTTACATATGCATATGTTATTGGCACATCAGTACATCATTAAAGTTATTTAAAGATGAAGAATCTCAACCGTCCGTTACCAAAAGAAGAATAAATAGGTATTGAAAGTAGTCCTTATAATCGAGATTGTCGTCGTACCTGTTCTGTGTCATTAAAAACAATTCCATGAAGCTTCCAGACGTCGTCACGTGCTCGCTGCGTCAGTTCATTATCTCGCACGTGACCCTCAATGCAGCCAAATTGTTAAGGTCCGTCTTATTCTTGGTATTAGTGTAATTTTATTTGACATTGTTTTTTCAATTTCCTTTGTTGACTTGACCAGTCCTTAGATATAACAGTTAATGCTACCTTCTGGTAGAGTGGGTGAGTAGGCATTTGATTTCCATAAATAACAAGAATCTATCAAGTTTTTTTTTTTTTTTATGGATAACGGATGGCAAACGAGCAGAAGGACCACCTGATGGTAAGTGGATACCTTCGCCCATGAACATCTACAACACCGGAGATGTTGTAGATGCGTTGCCAACCTAGAGGATACAGATGGAAGAGGAGGACAATGTAGTATTCCGTTCTCGGAACCACCACATTTTGGGGAAAGGATGGGTGGGAATGGGAAAACCTGGCTTACATGCCATCGAACCGGAACACATCATAAGATATTTGGCGGTTCGTCTTTGACATGATAGTGGTCGCGAGCCAGACGGAGGACGAACCTCCTACCACCAAACAAAGTTTAGTCAAGTTTAATTAAATAAACGCTTTCAAGCTGTAATATAAAATATCTTCAGTTTACAAGTTTTTATGACCCAATATATGTAATCTACATTAGTCTTGTTACTACTTTTATATTGAAATTTTTTGCCAGACGATTTTTATTTCGGATCGGCAAACATTGCATTTTTTGTGTAAATTTATGTATGACTTGATAAAGGAAATAAAAACCGCGAATTCAAAAAATTTAAATAATTAAATTAACAAACAAAACCTGTGACCCACTTCCAAAAGCAATAAAAGCTATCATCAAGTAGCTGGAGGGGCTCTCACAAATAAATTAAAAAAGGGGGTTTACTACCCTCACTCGTGATTAACTTCATTAGAATTCATTTGGAAGAACGTTCGGGAATTGCTAATGAGCCTTTTTATCCACCTTCAGATCGGACTCGGATTGAATTTACGTATTATTGTGATGAATCGATATCCGAAGATTATGATTTAGTTGTTTGGAATGCCGAATATTTATGTTACCTTTGTCTGTATTTGAGGAAAATTTTCTTTATGTATTTACTATATTAATAGGGAATATTTTAATAAGAAGGAATTATACATTATACATAATAAAAGTTACTATTTGATTATTATATTTATATGTAACGCCTGTCGTGGCGCAGAGGCACAAGCGTGCAACTGAAAACGCGAAGGTTGTGGGTTCGATTCCCACTCCAGGAAATGTAAAATTTTATATTTTCATTTCTTGGGTTTGGTAACAAGGTAAAGCGTGGCGTTGAGTTCCGCCACTCAATACGCAATGCCTCACTTTAGCGGAAAGTGGAGAACGGAAATGTTGGAAGAGAATGGAGTGTCTTAACACTAGATTCTCTGGTTCCCTCTGCTTACCCCGCTATATGCGGGATACAGCGTGAAGTTAAAAATATATATATATATAAGTTCACATTGTTCATGCCGTCTCTTATGTTAGAAATAGGAGACTTAGTTTTATAATCAAATCTTACACTATGTCTTAATATACTAAAAAAATCAAAAGATGTTAAATATAAAGTTTCTCCCATAAAGAAATCAATCACACATGCATCGTGTGTGCAGTCAAACGCTTCCCAAAAGTATTACACCCGTAATGGCCTAATTACGCAATTCGTACTACCATATCATTATAGACTATTATCTGTCACCACCAGTCATTTTAGCTGAACTAGCGAATTTCCTTCTAACTAAAATACTGTTATTAACCATCATTAAAGTCAATTGCATTTATTATGTTTTATTAGAAGCCACTAGCTATCTCAATAAAATTAATTTGATCGGCACGTTTGGAAAATTATATTAAAAGCACACTTTCTGTAATATTACTTTATATCTTTTCTTGATTGAAAGTTGTGATTATAAGATTAAAATAGTGCAACTTTCGCTGATTCTTGCCATGATTCTAATGGTCAATTTGAATGAGAATAAAAAACTACCGACTTACGATATTGAACGATGAAATTATATGTTATTTACTGAAATATATTTTGAGCTATTAGAAAAATAATTTAATAAAGAACTGCCGCTGACTATATATATATATATATATATATATATATATATTTTTTTTTTTTTTTTTTATGGATAACTGATGGCAAACAGGCAGAAGGACCACCTGATGGTAAGTGTTACCTTCGCCCATGAACATCTACAACACCAGGAGGCGTTGTAGATGCGTTTATAACCTAGAGGATACAAATGGAAGGGAGGACAGTATGTGATCGCTATCGGAACCACTACATTTTTAGGGAAAGGATATAGATTGGGATAGGGAAAACCTGGCTTACATGCCATCAGACGGAACACATCATAAGATATTTGGCGGTTCGTGCTGACATGATGTGGTCGCGAGCCAGACGGAGGACGAACTTTCTCCTACCCACCAAACAAAACTATATCATATAACTTCCTTATGTAAATAAATAAATGTCTTTATTCCATACATGTTTACTCTTTTATTTTTATATAAATTAAGGATTCTCTTCTGCCTGTTATAGTTCTTTCGTTCTTGATCCCCTTGATACATCAAATATTGGTTATAAAGATTTGATCTTAGAAACAATCTTTGCAAAATAAAGCTTTAGAGGGTCGCCTGTGAGATGTGACCAACGTTGCGCTTCGAGTGATATACACGAGGGGAAGGTAAATACTTTTATTAGAAAATGCTTTTTGCATTGCTTAAATAAAAAAATATACCAAAAATTATTCACAACAATTTTGTTTGCAAAAAAACACTGAATTAAGAATTCTTTTGTAAGTCGAATAAGCCGTGTTTATTTTCACTATAGATGTACCGACTATATAGCCCACCCTGGGTGGGCGGCTAACGTTACTTGTACAGGTTTAAAAAAGAGACATTCAATGAAGTTATATAAAAAGGACTTGCTGTTATTATAACTAAAACGGCCCACTCAGCTAAGATATTTTTACCACAAATTCCAAGATAATTAATACAAGTAACTTGTCAGAAAAAATTAAAAGCCATTTTTCAGATAAAGGTTCTTGCGTATACTTTTGAAAACCATTAAACTGTACCTGTTTCGTAGGGATGCCCTTATTTTGGGGACTTCGAAGTCATGGGATTTTAGGCTTTAAGTCCTTATGGTTAGGTCAAACACCGGTGATGCCTACATATAATAAGTACGGGGCTGCATTTGACGAGTGCCGCGAGCGACACCTTGGAAAATTGGAAGGGAAATATAATTGGAAAATTATTCGGGTTCGCCACTTTCCTGTTACGAAGCGCATTAGAGCATTAGGTTGAGTGCCGCGGGCGAGTCAGTCCTCTCAACTCTTAAATTGAAAATAAAGATCACCAAACAGTGTGTTTATTGATAATCATCGTTTTATCGTTTATTTACTAACTAAAACTATTTAAGATGCCATCATGGTGTAGTAGGACTCTAAATGTAAACGCGATAGGTTGTGGATTGGATTCCCACTTGGAGGAAAGATGACATTTAAATCATTTGCATTGTTCCGCTTATGTCTTACATATAGTATGGCATTCAGTTCCGTCACCTTATACGCAATATCTAAAATTTGGTTGGAATGCGGCGAACGGAATGTCTTGATTCTAGGTTCTTTCAAACTACCCTTCTACACGGGATAAAGAAGCTACTTTTTTACTATCTAAAATTGCTTATTACTTAACCTTAGATTCATACTAAAGGTTTGTGAAAGTAGTTTGATATTTTTACATAAAACATTTTGCATGATACTATAACCTTATTTCTTCTTAATATTTTTACTATTATATTTCTGAATAATAAAAGTTTCGTCGCTACGATGTTTTGACGTACAAGGAATAATGTTTCCACGAAATCTCGTCTAAGCTTACAGCTTTTTTACTTTACTGTAGTCGTGTATGTGAGTATATGAAAAAAGTTAATAATATTTTTATAATTCAAATTTAGTCTGGTAAGGTTAGGTAAACATGGTTATACTATAATAACATTTACTACCTTATATTTTCTTTTAAAAAAATTAATTACTAAAAGGTTTAGTTTGTTAGAAAATAATTTTCGATGTTGTTAGGTGTTCATTATGTTATAATTTGTAATTTTTATTTATAAAGTATGTTAGTGAATAATGTTTTTGTATAATATAAATAGGTTATTTTGTTACAATGATCCATAATTATTATAATTCCTAATCCATCCTTATTTTATTTTCATTATTCATCGTAATGAAAAAATCTAATATATTATTGCTCGGCTAAGAGATTTCATTTTTTTCGAAAGTAAAATAATAAAAAAATACCTACATATATACATAGCTCTCTAAATAATTTTATATGAATGGAGATCCTTTCGAGATTTGAAATTCCTTGCTTAAAATTTCAAACGGGTTGCTCGCAATATATTCATGTATAATTAGACATGTTGAGATGTTTTCATGCGCTTAGTCTCATGAGAGTTTGCCGTCACATGTCTCTGTGAAATTATTGCTGTAATAACGTCCACAACAAGCATCCTTTTGGGCGTTATACACAAAATGGCTGGTGGCATTACGTTCTCGCTCATTCGTGTTAAATCCTAGATAATCTCAACTAATTTTGTGCGAAGCAACATTACATCAGTAAACAGATATATCTACTTAATATTTTGAAGAATAGCTTTAATGATTTCGTCGCGTCTCCTGTCACGTAGCATCCCCTTGTTGAAACATTTTGCAAACAGTGCGTGATTGTAGTAAGAAAGATCGGCTTTCTGTATGTAACGATATCAACGTTTCACGTATGTATGTGCTTAGTCTATTTGGTTTATATCAACAAACAATAAGATTTTACTCAAAATTCTTTGGTTTCTTCTAATATAAAACAAGTTTTGTTTCACAATATATGCAAAAGTAATATATTAAATATTAACTATTTCACTACGAATAAAATTAAGTAATATATTTTAAGTATCGTACGACATTAGTTTAACGTAATTCTTGTATGTCCAAGAACTATAGTCAACAAGTCAGAGGGTCTAATTTGCAAACATGAGGGGTGCCGTCGATAATTAATCTGGCCAGACGGAAAGACAGAGGTGCGGAATACAAATCATGGCTGACGCCGACGTGATTATTGCGCATTCCGATTTTACTTATCTTTGCTTATATGTGTTTGACTCAAGTTTCTTTACTTTAAATTTAAATTTTCTGAAACATCTTGTGTACTTTTTGAATATTAAATATATTTTTGCGGTAGACACTGGCAATGAAGACAGAAGCCACATTTGCATTGATTACCGCAATAGAATTGTTAATTTGCTTTTTAAGACTATAGAATATTTCTATCCATTAATTATATATTATGTTCATTAGGTTCAAAAATGCCTAAAGCAGTACTTTGAACTTGCATTTATAAATTATATATTACTGTTAAAAAATATTGTTACCGATAACTTTGTTTTCATACTTCATAAGATGCAGCTACGGTAAAATTGAATAAATATGGTAGATATCTGTCTATATATTCATATTTCAGCTCCAGGCACCGTTGACAATGAAATTTCCTTACGATTTCTCAACATTTAAGCTCGAAATTCGTTGACGTCCACAACAGAGCGACATGAAAATTTGTATAAAAGGTTATCTTTCGTAAATTGTTAGAGTACAGAAATCAGGAGCTAAAATTTTCAAGTAAAGTTGAATCTTTCCATGTTAATGTAAAAGAACGGCGTTCAAAGTTGCTAAAATATTTTTTTCTAAGCTTATATAAATAAAATAATTTAATCAATAATTTCATACATTTTTATAATCTTGTCTTCTTGCGTAATTTTGAATAATAAGGGGAGAATTATTAATAAATTAGTCCGTTTCTATCCCAAGTAATCTACAATACAACGTAATTATCCCTAGATTTATTACTAGCCATATCTTTTTTTTGTAAAATTTGTACCTATATTAGTATCACGATTATTTCGTTTCTGATTTGAATTTCAACATGTTGCAGGACAAATATGCAAAGTGGTTACCTAATTTACAAAATGCTAAATTGTCTGTAACAAGTGCGTAGGTGACGATTCATAAGATTAACAGATAAATCGTCTCAAACATTAAATCATCTAATTTCCGTTTCATTTCATTGCAACATCATATTTGTTCATATTTATATTTACGTATAAACAAAAGTAACTTCCATTTTGTATAGAATACAATTTAATTATTATTTCATTATTTATGCTGTTTATTAATTGTGCGTTTTTAATTTTGATCGTAAAAATATTTTTTTATGCTTATCACGTTGGTTCGTTCGTGGGCTTAAAACGAAGTAATAGGCTTATAGAGGTATAGCACGGTAGGTACATATCAACCAGTAATTAATGGTCTGCCGGAGTAGACAGGGGTGAAATTGGATCTATTTGCTACCTATTTTCGACTTTAAAGGATGGGCAATTGGCAAACAAAACTAATTAATGTCAGACGTAGATTAGATAGTTGTTTTCAGATTTTGCAAGAATATTTTCTTTTTATTTCTCAACCCTAAGCGGTTAACCCTTAGTTTACATACGAGTTCAATAACAGGCGTGCATGGTGAATTGTTTTCTGGGAAATTCAACAAAAATTTATAGCACCCCTGGGACAGTATAAATTTCAAACGCAATAAAGCGGTCTAAAATGTGCGCTGCAAAATTCTTTGGATTCAGCATATATTGAGTGATCTTCAGTTTAAGTAGAGGACGCTATAAAAAGGCTGACCCTCGTATTTAGCTATTGTTTTAAGATTCCACTTCGTTACGCCCCTGTACTCAGCTTTTTAGATAGGGCTTTTAATGTTTTTTTGCGAAGGGCCCTCGCTTAACTGATAATGAAGGCGGGTATTTCGGACGTTCGCTCGTAGTTAAAGCGTGAAAGAGAAAATTTATTGTTACAGCTGAAGCGGTTTTCATTACACATAATAGTATCGTTAATGGAAACACCTTCAACGAAGATTAATATTATGTGGTTTAATGGTAGTATAAATTTAAAAGTAATTTGGAGAAATTGTGTTTTTACAATATTACTATAACCTATACTTGTTTTGCTAGAATTGTGTTATTGGAAGAGTTAAGAGCGATTTCTATTATTTGTTAAATGAAATGTTCAGCTCCGTGAGTCATAGTAAGAAGGAATTCGAACCTTACATGCAAATAATTAACAACAATTACTTATTCGAATTCTTTAGCAGAAAGCTCAAAACTGACTGTTCATTGCCAAGAAAATTAAAAAAGTCTACGTAATATTGTCCTGTTTAATAGTTTCAGAATTCTTGTCCCATATCACATGTAGTTTTCTAATGAATTACACTTTCTGGTTTTATGCTTATAATATTCAACGATATATGCTACAATAGAAGTAAATATATTGTGTGCTGCATTATAGTATTTAGAGCATCGTAGTTCATACGCGTATAACTGTCGCCTATAAAGCTTCACAAACAAAGCGAGATTAGTGTAACATGGGCGTATTCATTCACTCTGGATTACGTGCTTTCCACCTTTGTGCCCTAATCCAAGTTTAAGCGATAATACAACAGATTTCTTGTTTTCATCTGCAAAGACGGAGGCCGCTCCCTCGAGCGACGCAAAGTTAGGGGAAGGTGGGCTTAATTGGGAAATAATGCCAAAGTAATTAATCACAATGCCTATCTACCCTATATGCAGTATCTAAATTACAAAATTTCTTTCAAAATGAGAAAATGTACTATTTTATTAAATTACTGAAGTAATAAATGCGAATAAAGAAAAATTATAATAAAAAAAACATGGATTTTATGCAATTTGTTATACATGTCATGTCAACTACTAAATCTACTCACTTATCTTGTTTTAAAACTTTCGTGTGTTGACTTACTTATTTTTATTTTTTAAATAGCTAACTTCAAATCGATGATAATAAATTTGTGGGGCATAATTTCAAAAAGATATTTTTTATTCTTGTCATTGCATATACGCACTTTCTATAGATGTTCTTGTACTGCTATTCCGCTGCCCCTAGCTTGTATGAGTAATTTCCACTGGGATTTACAAAGGTCTCGGGTAGACCTAAAACTGTTCAGGTTCATTTCATCTGTGTACTATTGGCTTATTGTTGTTAGGTTAAAGGTGAATTGGACATTTTATTCGAGATCGAGAGACATTTGAGTTCGGTTTGTTGACAAATAATATACTTTGTTGATTTTATCGTATAGGTACATAACTATCCATAATAATATTATGAATGTGAATGTACGTCAAAAACGTCATAACTACTAACTAAACTGATTATCTTTAAATTTTGTACTAAAAAGGACATAGACAAACATGTTTTTTAATAAAAAAATATTTTGACAGACATGATTGTTTGTCAAAAGAATTGAAAATCTAGCTTCAACTATACTTCACTATACACTATAGTATGTAGTATGGACTACCATTGACCACACGAGCGAAGTTGCCTGGTAACAGCTAGTATAAAATATATTTAGAGCGGACATTGGAGATGATCTAAAAATGCATTCAATATGAATTTTACATCACGTAAGAAATAGTTTCAGATTAAAATATTCGGTAAGAAATTGTGCAAGAAATGTATTTTATATTCGAATAGTTATAGTAACCTAATACTACGGTTAGTATAATATGAATTAATTACAACCACTAACAAAACCGCCTATTTGCCAGTGTGTCACTATTATTAATGGATTCAAAAGCCTTGTTAGGAACCGGAATGGGGGTAATTGGTAATACAAAACCGCGTGGGGATCACTAGTGGCGGCCCCGTTATGAAGTATACAAATTTTCTCTAAACCCTTTAATCTATCCCTCCCTATTTCAATTGTACACGAAATTTCGATTAAAATGCACTTTTGTAAATCTTAAGTTTTCAAGAATAAGGATGAAAATACGAAATGTTTGCAAAGCTTGTGTCTCGGCCCTTCTACCCTTGTTGTGAGAATTGTCCACAGTCTTCCTGTTCTCCCCTTATTGTATATAATTTTGGTTTTCTGAAAAGAATTCAATGGTGATAAACATCAATTTTTATTGTTGTTAATTTGTCTAAAAATATTTTAGTTTCACTTAATAGGAGATTGTAATGATATATGCTAGTTATAAAAGTTTTTACTTTAACTGATGTTTTCTACAAATATTTTTAATAATAATTTAACACAAGACGGTTTACGGTTAAACTAAATTGTTTGAAAATTATGGTTAGTATAAAATTTAAAAAAAAATTCTCTCTAATATAGTAACAGTATCTGACAGATTTGTACTATGCTATATATCTCACAAATATGCGTTTATTTTGAAAAATCATACGATACAAATGTAATCTGTATTTTCGTACCTAAAGTATATGTTTCATACGAAATGCAGCGCACAGTGTGTAAGGAAAAATCGAGGATAAGGAAGGGTCCCGGTACGCATGCTGCATAACTAAAAATGGCAAAAAATTCATGCGCCTGCCTTCATAGAATGAATGAGTACAGTTGGCTATAACATTTCTCCCTTTTCGTTTTATTTGCTTTGAAATAAGGCTTAGGTTGCAAGAATAAAAAAAATAAAAGACGACGACTTACAGGCTGTATCAACCTATGTTTGAGTTGTATGACGAACGTGTTATCGTGTTAGAATAAAAACCGTTCCCCATACTAATATACTTATAAGTTATAACATTGCAAGTCGTGCGGATGTGTGTCGGACATGATTTTCATTATTAACTTTTCTTTGTTGGGAAATATTGTTAGTCGTGGCACGGTAAAGACATGGCTGAAAATACTGTTGTGGGGTTCAAATTAGACTTTTAAGGTTAAATAGTCATATTTGTAATATAGATATTTATTATGGCGTGATTATATTAAAGTCATCGTGGCTCAGTGAGAGATGTGGGGAATGCATATATTTAAATTATTTTCATTTCCTTGATCCAACAAGACATGCCACCATGCAATTTCTAGAATTCGAGCTCAAGAGGCAGGGTCTTAGCACTAGTTTCTCTCTGCTTATCCTGCTATACAAAAAACACTCTAAAGCTGTAATTAATTGCGGTGTTAGGTTACGCCGCAAATATAAACCTCTGGTAAATTTTCTAATAGAGGTAATATATTACTCTCGAGGCAGTGATTTAAGCGCATATACAACATTGTAGTTGAAAATTTCCACTCGACCATGTTACCTGTCTGTTAACGTTAAAGTTTTGCAGAACCGATCAATTGTTGAGGTTAACTTCCAACGTACAGTTATAGAATAGCCAACAACTTATATTGAAGTATTGTTTATACACAGTGTGGAGGAAGCTTACAATACTTGTTCAAATTGTAAGATGATGAGATATGTAGCTTGAAAGCTCCCTAGTAAGCAGAAACTCGTCAAGAACTTTCAGATGCAAAATTAAGGAGGCTCGACTTGTGAACTACATTGATCTTTGCGGTGTAACGTAAACAAAATTCTGACTCAAATGTAGCTTTTTACAGTAAAAATGACAGTAAGGTACATATTTTGCAATAAATTTATTAAATGTATGTATTTGTACGTTGGCCTAACTTAATTTTATTGTTTGTATTTTTTTTTATTAAGAATTGAAATAAGAATTTAGGTTTACTAGTGTCCCCGTAAATGCGTTAATATCGCATTGCGTAGTGACGTATATGTCACTTTATGTAAACATGGATGTCAAGTCATGGTAGTGTGTATAACATTTATTTTATTAATTTAATCTACTTTTTATTTAAAAAAAAATTACATTTGCACTCCTTCTCTATATAAACACTATAAGTGTACCAAGTTTCAGTCTCCTCGGTCCGCGTAATTTTCGTAAAAAAGGATCCAAATTTTTTGCTTCACTTATTTAAATATAGATTAGTTTAAAATATAAAATGAACAGTCCTTATAATGACTATATACTAAGCCATAACATGCATATATGAAATCTAATGATATCACGATTGTATTAACTAATCGTGATGAGAGCAAAACAAAAAGGCACGCAATACTTTCATTTAGCCATTTACAATCCAACAATCATGAGAAATATGAGATAAACATTTTCAATACTAGGAATTTTACACTTTGTGAGATGTTGACTTCGTTTGTAATATTTTATCTACTAAATAAGAAAAATATTTGAGCTTGTAGCAGTTTATACAGCTAAGGTTAGATACCAGAAACGGTCAATGATACAAATATCTATTTTAAATATATAAATTATGTTAAAAAATCATTTACTTTCTATTATAACATTAACGTTTATTTATATTAAAGTTATATATATATATATATATTAAAAGGTATATTTATATTAAAGTTTCCTTTTACAATACTATTGTGACTTGATTGTCATTTCATGATAGGGTGATACCATGTCGCTGTTGCCGGAACAACAATAGCGTAACTGAATTATAAAAAAAATATATATATATATATATATATATATATATATATATATATATATATATATATATATATATATATATATTCACTTAGTGCATAGAGAAAAAGAAATTAAATTTTTGATACCCTCTAATTACTTGTAATACATGCCCATATGTATTACATGCCTGGGGTTCAATTCCAAAGTTATTCGCATTCAAAAATTATTGAACTGTAAAGGTACATTTTTTAGTACATTTCTTTTGCGCTTCGTGAATCATTTCAAAATATGCAGTAACGTCATTGTTGCTTCGGAGCAGTGATATCGAATATTATTACCCCCGAAATGAAATACGAATAATAAACAAATTTACTGGTTTACTTGTCAGCAATGTGTAAGAATATACAAAATAAGAAACTTCGTCACGTGCCTCTGAATAAATTGCGGCAAACTTAATTAAAGAGTTCGGTCCGCGTCCGCTGCCCCACTTTATTTTAACAGAATCAAATATTTTACAGAGCGAACTCTCCCAAAGTAATTGCCTATTTATTTTAATTTTTAGTAAGAATGTTGAGAATTTTAAATGTTTGGTTACTAAATTTTGTTAGTTTAAGATAATTTTGGTTATTAAACCTAAATACTTGAATCCAACTTTATTTTTCTTGTATCGTATTTATAAAATTATACATACATAAATTCATAGCTTCACGCTGTATCCCGCATATAGCAGGATAAGCAGAGGGAACCTAGTGTTAAGACACTCTATTCCCCACTTACCGCCGAATTGAGGCATTGCGTGCTGAGTGGCAGAACTCAACGCCGCGCTTTGCTTTGTTACCAAACCCAGGAAATGAAAATACTAAACTTACATTACCTGGAGTAGGAATCGAACCCACAACCTGTCGCGTTTACAGTCGCACGCTTGTGCCTCTATCTAATGTAAATTATTTTAAAATTATATTTACATATCATACATGAAAATTATCAATTAAAAATATATCAATCATACATGTAATGGAAGAATAGTATTATACCTACTAATGTAATAAATTTATACAAGACATAAGTAATAAGTTAAATCTTTTCTTTTTAGGATGTTCTTCCCAAACGCTGCGGATATTCCCTATGCAAAAGCAACAAACGGTGGCAGTGGGCAAGTCAGTGGTTTTGACCTGCCAAGCTGACGCGCCGGACCCTGCGCTCGTAACACAGCCACAGTGGAGGGACCCTAAAGGACTCATTATTAATGAAGCTGCGTATGTATAGTGCTTTGCTTTGTATAAATACATCTTGTATTAGTAAAGGAATTCTTGTATATCAACTCTTATTTCATATAGTAAAATAAAATTGTACTAAGCTTAGTTATTTGGATGAAAAAGGAACCGTTTTGTAAATGTAGATATTTTTCCAAAAATTTTTATTTGGCTTTGAACAATTGAGAATTGCAGAAATTGAAGAAATTCTTTAATCTTTACAATACTTTACGTATTTCTGTATTAAATAGTTGAATAAAACTCAACAACAATTTGGTTATTGTATGATAAAATTCTGTTTTTGTTAAAACAAACTGGTACCCAGTTGTAAAATTATTTTCTGTGTTAAAACTTTAATTAATTCTGTAACTCGCATTGGAATAGATATAATATTATTTGAAAAAAAAAAAGAAATAATAAATGTTGAAAATACACGTGTATCTATTGTATCGTACAGAATGCGATTAATAAACATTTTGTTCCACCAGCGCCGGTACTAGACCCGAAATCTACACAGAGCCGATGCCGGCGAAACAGCAGCAATTGCTTTACATATCGTCCATCACGACCGCAATGGCGGGCAAATACACGTGCGAAGCTACCTACACAAACATGCCTCTCAACTCTAGCGTTGTTCTCGACACATTCGGTGAGTTTGCATATATTACGAATTACATTACAATCTAAATAAATTAAACATTAATCCTCTTTTTGAGTTCTGGTGAAAACATCTTACTAATTACTTCTTTTGTTGTTTTTGATTCGAGTTACTATTTAGAAAAGCTCAAAGACCACAAAGAGTTGTAAATTTTGACCATAAGAACATTTTTACCTCATTTAGTCTCTAGGTATAGAAACATAAGCTATAGAAATAATAGTTAGTTAGCTATTTTTAAAATGTTATAATATTTATATAATTTTTAGTGGCTATTACATGGACGAACGCAAATGAAAACCAGTACGCTACAAAGGGAAAAGACTTCAAAGTCATGTGTGAAGTAACTGCTGAACCTGCGCCATCAGTAGATTGGTTTAAAGAAGGAACATCTGTAAGTATATTACTTTATTAACCGATTTCAAAAAAAGAGGAGGCTATAAATATTTTACCTCATAACATTTTACTAGGTGAACCGATTTTGATGATTTTTTTTATATCTTAGTTAGCACTTCTGATGTCTCAGGTCCCATTTAAATCAGTTAAGAAGTTAAGGAGTTTTTGAATTATTTGTAATAATTGATATTTTAGTGCTTTTTTTTATTTATAAAATTTTATTGTTAAAATTTTAATAATTTTTCTAATAAATTAAATTTATGCACTAAGAGATGATGTGAAGAAAATACTAATAATATTTAATTACAGATATTAACCGGGGATCGTTACGTCATACATGCGAACGGTCTTTTAATTAAAAATGTCCAGGAAAGTGACGACGGAACTTATACATGCCGAGCGGTTGTTATACAAACTGGAGAGTTAGCGGAAAAAAATATTAAGCTTCAGGTAAAGCAAAAACTGTTTTTTCGTGCTTTCTTTGTTAAGTTACAGTATTTGCTGTTAAGCGGTCATTTTGTATTTTGTATATTTATAACTCTTAAACAACGTGTTTAAAGTATGTTATATAATTTTGTATAGGTTTACACTGCACCAGAAATGGAAGAACGTGAACCGAAAGTCGTTATAAAGGAAGGCGAATCCGCGTCTATTACCTGTAAAGCCCGGGGTCAGCCTCCTCCCACGTACTCTTGGATAAAAGCTTCAACTCGCGAGGTAAAATATTTTTAAAATATAGATAATATTTTATATACACAACTAAGCTTTCATGTCTCACATAGTGTCTTGTATGTAATTTTTTACTAGTAGGATTTTTTTAAATTGAAATTTTAATTTTTAGAATCTAGCTACAACATCACGCTTCAGTGTAAACGAAATTGAAGGTATTCTAAGAATCGACAGAGTTGAAGCGGGAGATTACGGCAAATATATATGCAGCGCTGTAAACCAAGCGGGTCATAACGAAACCGAACTAGAAGTGGAAGTTTTAGTCAAACCGAAAATATTTGAATTATTAAATACGACGTCTGCCGAAAATACCGAAGGGAGATTAGAATGTAAAGCTTCTGGTCGCCCAGCTCCACAGATAAGCTTTAGGAAACTTAGTAGTAACGATCGATTCTTAAATGGCCCTAACGATGACGGAAGGTAATAATAAAATTGAATTTTCTTTTAAATATATCTTAATGTTAAGTATATTTCATAATAATATTCACATAACTTTAAATTATTCATAGGATAACTATAGAAACAAGCAGTCGTCAAACTGGAGATCAAATGCAATCTAGCGCTGTTATAACAATATCGAAATTGAACAGAACCGATGATGGATTGTATGAATGCGTCGCGGAAAATGAAGGTGTGTATGTGCTAGAGTGAATTTTCATTTTACGGTAAAAATAATAATGTACAAAAACGTTGAAATCTAAACATAATTGATAATGTTCTTAACGAAAGATTTATCCAATTACTATGGAATTTCAAGAAATCTCTATTGGCTTATACAAGAATAGAACATTTTACGGTAACTATATGTATTGTTCAAATTAATAATATAATACTGTACAATAATATAATAAAGCTAAAAAGTAATATCTGAGGAAGATTAATTAATTTCATTTAATGTCTTGCTACCTTCGGATATTAATATCGTATCGTATATTTAATTGCTTCTAATGACAATTTTATAAAGAATATTTCTCGTTATAATTAATTTGTTCCTAATTCTTTTAATTTTACTCTCACAATTTCGTCCCTTGTCTTTTGTTTGATGAGATAGATTATAAATTACTCGTACATTTTTAATAGCAGGAGATTGGAACAAGATTTTTTTTTTTTTTTTTTTGAGGATGAAATGGCACACTAATTTATAATAAATTAATTAATTTAAAGTAATATATTCTACTACAAGTGCTAGTTTAGAATCTTTTTTTTTTATTCTTCACGCTGTATCCCGCATGAAGCGGGGTAGGCAGAGGAAACCAGAGAACCTAGTGTTAAGACACTCCACTCTCTTTCAACAATTCCATTCCCCACTTGCCGCCGAATTAAGGCATTGCGTGTTGAGTGGCGGAACTCAACGCCGCGCTTTGCCTTGTTACCAAACCCAAGAAATGACAATACTAAATTTTACGTTTCCTGCAGTGGGAATCCAACCCACAACCTGTCGCGTTTACAATCGCACACTTGTGTCTTTGCGCCTCGACAGGCGCCTTACTGGTGGGAGAGTTTAATTTTAGAACGTTTGAATTTTGATGAAATAATTTGAATATTTTTAGTCTATATCCCAATGATAATTATCAATGCCGAACAGCTAAAAGATTCTCAGTCTAAAAGTGCATCAAATAAAGAAATACTAAAAAGTATCCAAATCTAATAAAAATAATATGAAAATCTACACTTTATTTTTTAGGTGGAGAAGCTAGAAAAAATGGCCATTTGACTGTTCAATTCAAACCATCATTCGAACACATGCTAGACACGCCTGTATGGAGCTGGAACGCCCAACCAGTTAACTTTAGCTGTATCGCTGAAAGTATACCCAATGCTACTATTAAATGGAAGTAAGTCGTTCATTATACGTTATATTTACAATACAATATGCAAAAGTTATACTTCCTTATTTTTCACATCCGTTCAATCTGTAAATGTATGAGAGTAATATATAATAGATATATTTAAGCACCTTTGATTAGGCAATATCCGATACATACAGACATACATACGTAAATAAATATTAAATCGAAAATATTGAATAGTAAAATATACTTGTCATGACATTTTAAACGTTAAGAAGATTTTTTATATAACTCTACAATAAAATTTTACAATAACTAAAAAAACTGATTATACAGAGATTTTTTTTTTAACTTCACGCTGTATGCCGCATATAGCGGGGTAGGCAGAGGAAACCAGAGAACCTAGTGTTAAGACATTCCTTTCTCTTTCAATATTTCCGCCAAATTTAGGCATTGCGTGTTGAGTGGCGGAACTCAACGCCGCGCTTTGCCTTGTTACCAAACCCAAGAAATGAAAATACTAAATTTTTCATTTCCTGGAGTGGGAATCGAACCCACAATACAAAATACAGAATACAGAATCGATACAGAGATTATATGGATTATATTAAGTAAATGACTATTAACACACTTTGTATTTAATATAGGTTCCACGAGTACGATTTAGTGGAATCTCCCCATGTTAAAATATATGGATCGGGACCTATCAGCTACGTTAGAGTAACGCCGGTAGATAGAAGCTTGTACGGTATTTACAAATGTCTGGCAACGAACGCTCTCGGTGAAGCGGAACATATTATTCAATTACGCGAGGCATTCCCACCAGGACCTATTTCACAGGTATGCCATTAATTAATACTAAATAGGTACATGCTCGTATAATATTGTTTACTGTATTGCTTTTAAATGAATTACATATATAAATATACAGGCTTATTATTTTGACTAGTAAAAATATACGTCGTTAAAAATTTATTATTTATTATTAAATATTTAGAGAAATTTTAAGGGAAATTCTTCAAGTTTTCGTTCTTCACCTGATTCATATGGCTCAAAATATTTGACTCTTTTGGTATAATAAAACGTGTTCCTACGAAAGTGGGTATACCACAAAACATATACATATATAATATGTATATTTGAGATAGAGATCTCAAATATATTTTATTGACATTACGTAATATTTTTCCGAAGTTAAAATTTTCTTTGTTATCATTTTACAAGTTATAATGAATAAGATAGGATGGATAGTAGCAGGGACATTTGCATTATGCAGAACCGCATCTGTGTTATCACCATTAACACCTATCGTCTAACAAATATACCGGGGAAATACTTACGTGTGTTATAAATGTAATAGCTTCATAGTATAGAATAGAATTCCACAATACGACGCTTGTATATACTACAGTCAAGATTTGATTCGATGAAAGTGATATGTATTTTTATCGCTAAAGACTTTTTTTTTTCAAAAATAATTACTTAAAATATCTGAAATTTTAAGGTTATTATTTTTTTATCACATGTATCCATTCATGTTTTCTAATTAATTTTATTAATTAAATATTTTTAAATATTGTATATTTATATTCAGGTGCAACAAGAAACTATAACAGCAACGTCAGTATCATTTAATATATTTGGACCGGGCGAGGACATGGGACCTCCCATACAAGCGTACACAGCGCAGTACAAAGAGAACGGTAACTTCGACTGGAATCTTGCAATGAACAGAACTTGGTCCGCCAATCCCCCATACATTGTGGAAAATTTGCAGCCAATGTTCACTTATGACTTTAGATTTGCAGCTGTTAACAGAGTCGGCACTGGAGCTTGGGGTGCACCTTTGACAGTTATTATGCCTAGAAGGTAAAATAAATTTCGGTCTATTATATTTTTAAAGTTATAGGACTAATATAATACATGTGAACATTGGAACCGTGTATTTTTTATTATTTAAAAATATTGTTTTTCAAATGTACATACGATTACTACTCTTGTATTTTTTTAAATCAGTAGCTGCAACATTTTTCTGCCTGAATTTGAGGCACTGCGTGTGTAAGCACTTTGTTATATATGTTATAATGATTTCCCCGAGTGGGAATCGAACCCGCAACCAATAGCGTTTACAATCAGATGGTCCCACTAAGCCACGACGACCTCAATTTAGTATTTTATTATTGGAAATTGAATTTTTGAGTGTTGAAATTAAAAAATATTTTTATTTATTTAGGTCACCACCAGAACAACCAAAATGGAGGGAAGATATTAGTTCAGAATCTTTGTTGCACGGAAAATATGCTGATAGATATGAACTACAGTGGAGAGTACCGGCGCATAATGGGGAACCTATCGACATGTATGAAGTCAGCTACTGCCCAGTGAGTATTTGATATAAAGTATGTTTCACTCCTTTTGTGTAGTCGTTTTTACAAATATATTTAATAAAATAAATTAAAATTATTAATATTTTTAAGAAAAACAATCATTCACATTTTAGTCACTGGAAAAATAAATCATTTCGTTCCAAGCTTTGTACCGAAACAAATCATTGCGTGCTAAGAGACGGAAAAATCCGATCTCATTTTCATTAAATTTATTATTTAATAAAGTTCTCATTTATACATCTACCACGCATTAGGCTTTTACATATTACTCTATGCTAGCATCTGTCCATGCATATGTAATATTGCATATATAATATTTTGCGGCGGTTTTTATCGCCTCTCATTATCTTATTTGACCTCTAATTTATATATATAAAATTTTGTGGTTTCGAAAATATCAATAAAATTTTACAATTCGCAACTATACCACAAAATTGTTTCATGTCACATAATAAGCATTGATTGTTATTTAACACAGGTATTAAAAGTGAGCGGGGAATGGCGTGTATCAGGCGAATCGGACTGCGTTACAGAAGAACTGAAATCCTATGAAGCGATCAATTACGAAGTGCGAGGCCTTCGACCCGACACTAGATACAGGATACACGTCCGCGCCCACAACGTTCTCGGCTATTCTCTTCCAGCCCAACTTTACTTACAAACAGCTCTCGGTGAGTACAGAGATAATGAAATACGCGCCGGTTTCTATGATGTGTACACCGCGGACCCTCATGTTTCAAATTCGTGTCACATCGTCCCTTCTATTTTAGTTCTGTGCTCATTTATGTTTAATCTGTGAAAGACCAGTGCTTGTTTTTTTATAGACATATATAAATGGATGTGAATACAGTTTATCTAGTTTTAATACTGCTACGAGTATGAAATGCAGTCTGTTCATTATGTTTATATTCTTTGTGACATTCACGACGTAACTTAAGGTTAAGTGACATGACTAAAATAGATAATGAAGAGGAATATCTTAGAAGAAAAAAGCAATAGTAAAATCCTACATTATATATACAGACCATAGCTTTAAACTCAAGAGTGTTCCCGCGTAAATTGCTAGATGTCTTATTCTTCGTCGTTTTTGTTGAAATCATGTAATTATAATATACGTGTTCCAATAAAATTATAGATATTCACATCCATCTATATGTGTCTACATTAATTTTTAATTGCCTTTGTATTATTGTAGCTGCTAAGTTTATTTTTAGTCTAATCTATTCATTCACTATCATTGTTATTATGTCGTCTTTTATGTTTTTTCTATACCATTAATTTCGTTTTACGAGATCTGTGCTTTCTTTTTAATTTTTATTATAATTTTATTTGTAAAAGTACAATTTATTTGTAGATTTTAAGAAGTAACCAGTTATTGTGATCTATATCTTTACGTTTGGTTTTGTATTTAGTTCATTTAGTGCATCACACAGTTATGGAATCTTGCCCCGAATTTGACTCGTGTGGAGTTTAAACCGTAGATGGCTAAAACTGAAAAGCCAACAATGTTTTGTTTTGTGTACTTCAGTTTTTTTACAAGTAGTTGGCATAACAACAGCTCTAAGTTAACTGTTTAAAATATAATTTGACTAAGCGTTTCTTAAACAATGCTTAATTGCATGTATCTTCAGTAATGCGTTTTATTTAACGTTATGTATCTACCCATTGATATCGATAGTTACGATTTTATCATTTTCCTTCGAGTTCTTTTACTTTTAATGGTAAGTCTTTTTGCTTATACACTTTTAAGTTTAATATCATTTGTAGATAATAATAACCAATATTTGTTTTATATCCATCTCCTGATATTATACAAATATTTATCTAAGTAAATATTTTTTAGGTAACCCAAGTGGAAGTCCAAGCATTTTCCAATGGGCTCACACTAAAATGGACATCTATATTGCAATACTTATAGTATATAACTATATATAAAGTATATCATATTAGTATAATAATTATGCAATTATTGAAATGAAATAAGTCCAAAGACGACTGTTATTTAGGAATTTATGTGATAAAATTTGTTGTTGTATAAATAGATTTAATTCATTGCAAAATAAAAAAGTCATCATAAAATAATATAGCAATATCCTAATTAATTTGAAAGTAAATCAAACTGTACTGTCCCATTAGTATACAAGTAATGAAAGACTAAAATATTTCATAATATAGACAGTAGATAGTGAATTGGCAAATAAATTTACACTGCCATAAAACATGAATTATGTTTCGAGATATACATAAGTAATCTCAATGTAGAATAAGAATTGTGTACGAATTTTTGATGACTATTTTATTCCTTTTAGTAATAAATTTGATGTAACGAGAGAATCGTCCAGTGCAGTTAAACTCGGAGAGGATGGTTAATGTAAAATTGCTGAGCTATAAAAAATAGAGTTAAGTGTAGTTAGGGAAGTTCTAAGTGTCAAGTTGGAATTGTGAGATCGGACAGAAAATGACCAATGTGAAATAAATACTACGAAAAATGAACACGTTTGTAATTTCAATGGCTTCAAATTGAATGGAGCTAATTTAGATCAAGAACGTGAACCTTATAAATCAGTCGATGCTTTACTAAATTGTTGGAAATAATAAATTTAGCTTCATTCATTTTAGTCTCTTATCCTTTTTATATTAACGGTTGTTATCAATTGTAAATTAGAAAAAAATATAAAAATATCAATTAAAGAAAGCTGTCAAGATGCTTGTCAAGAAACCCATTAACCCCTTTTGAATGTTGATTTGAAAAGTGTGTTTGTGTCGCCCTGATCCAATTATGGGTAAATATATTTTACAATAATAATAATGTTACATATTTAATACCTGCTATTATTTCCTTTGGAATGAACTAATTACTGTACTGCATGTCCTTCTCGAAGCTAGATAATATATGTACCTTTCCAATATTAATTGAACTAAAACCATTAGCATGGTCCTTAACCAACTTTAAATAGCTAGGATTTTTGTGATTTCATTAAACTTTAAATTTTCCTTTTATGTCATAGTAGATGACAATGTTTTTAAACTTTAGTATGTGGTAGCGATAACAATAATTTTAATTTTAATTGAGCATGAATAGTAATATTTGTTGTTTATTGTTTGTCAAAAATGTTGACAAATGCTGGTATATTCATTTAACTTTGATTTCTCATTAGTAATGTATTTAAAGGTTTAAGGATACTCAGATTATTTTGAAGTAGAAACAACTTTATTTGTAGTTTTAAATTTTATATAATATTTGACTAATTTGCCTCCGTCTGGCTCGCGACCACTATCATGTCAAAGACGAACCGCCAAATATCTTGTGATGTGTTCCGGTTCGATGGCATGTAAGCCAGGTTTTCCCCTTTCCCACCCATTCTTTCCCAAAAATATGGTGGTTCCGATAGCGGACTACTACATTATCCTCCCCTTCCGTCTCTATCCTCTAGGTTGGCAACGCATCTACAACATCTATGGTGGTGTAGATGTTCATGGGTGAAGGTACCACTTACCATCAGGTGGTCCTTCTGCTCGTTTGCCATCCGTTATCCATAAAAAAAAAAAGACTATGTCTTAAATATATTTCGTAAGACATATAACTTGTTATATTTAAACTACAAATAAAAGTTACATAAATTAACTTTATGGCAAGTTATGAAGATTTTAGTTTTGTCGACGGTGATGGTTGTTAGAATTCCATCGGTTTTCATTTTATAGTATTCCTTGTTTTGTTATACCTTTTCAGATATATATTCGACAATCGCTTATAGATTCAGAATATTTGTCATGGGGTTTGAACATTTATGTTGCGTCAAGTACAAGTTATTTGGAATGTTTGCATCTTGACAACTTTTCTTTCTTACTTTTATTGTTATCTATAAGACTTGTTTATGCATCATTACTTTCGCTGCCAGCATTATCTGTCGTTTCATTTTCATTCAAACCCCATTTCATTAAGATGGAGGGCTTTCATGTTTCAAAAATTATATTTAGTATCGAATCTTTGTTAAGTTTGTTCTGGTGATTGGGTGCACGATTTATTGTTTTGAAAGCACTCCTTATTCACCAAAATTGATTGTAATAAATACTTCTAACATTTGAATCGCATTATGCCAGTTATTTCGTACAATTTTAACAGCACAAGCACCAGCTATGCATTTATTACAATCTTTTTCAAATCACTTAACATATTTAGCTTCTTCAATATGATGCATAAAACTAACTGTTTAAAGAGCAGTAAATAGAAGAGAAAATTACTTTATTTTTTTTTCCAAAATCATATATTTTTAATACTATTTCAGATAATTAAAACAAAATTTACTGCTCTTGTCTTTATGTTTTTTATGAATATCTAATAATTTTGTTTTTTTTTGGCGTTAGCTGGAGTTTTAATATGCCTAATTATTGTAGATCTACTGTTACTGTGCTTCAGACGACAAGGAGTTATAGCCACTATATGTGGTAAGCGCGTCAAGAAGCACAGTGATGACGAAGCCAAATTGGGAAGGTAATTATTTTATTAAACTTCAACATTAATCCAATACGAATTATTATAAAGTATATTACGATTGTACCTTTCTTCAAAAGATTGGTAAGCTAGCTCCATAACACACGTTACATTACCGGAGTATTCTAATTTTTGCTCTATTTTTAACTTTTACATGAATTTTCTAGAACATACCTTACATTTAATAATCAAAACGAAACTTCCCAGTCTTACCAACTAAATGTTTATTAAGACACATTTAGCTTATCATAATAGCCTATGTCATTGAATCCATTCGCACATCATCGGCATATTGGCGTTCGGTTGTGTTAGTGTCGATGAGAGATGTTTCTGCCCGCTAGTCTGTACGGTTGGCGCTTCCCGCTCCCTTATTGCAGTGCGAAGCGCCCGCCCTCCCCCGCGCCCCTGCCGCCGCCCGTCAAGCTCGTCCCGACGCCGACGTAAGCATTACACTTTCAGGCCGGACCGATTTATCGGTTTTTGAGGAATTTAGATTAGCTATGTCAAACATGCTTCTATATGCAAAAGAATAATAGGAATTCTTGTTTCCAAAAGAAAATCAAAATCATCAGTGCAAAAATGGTTAAATTACTTATAATTCTGTGGGGTTTTCATTTTGTTCATAAAATTCTTACTATTAAAGGATATGGTACGTCTAAAGGTTATTTTTGGCTTGAAAATTGTTTCAAATGATTAAAAAATCAAAAGCTTAGTCATTTTTACACTGATGAAGTCCTAACAGATTAATATTAAATAAATTTTAATAACCCAAGTACTTAATTAAAATAGAATATTAGTATTTAATGAAACTTCGTAGAAAATTGTGTATGTGTGTGTGTTGTGACCCTTTTACCTATATTGTATAAAATTTGTATGTTTTCCATCTATTTAAGTTCCGCTTTTAAATAAAAATTGTTATCATTATCATTGTAATATTCAAAAGTAATTAGCAACATTATTGAAAAATATGTCACAATTCTCAAAAACCGATAAAATCGTGGTCCGACCTATTGAAAGTCAGCAGTCGATTTCCTGCATGCTTTGTGTGTGCGGACGCTACGGTTTGGCCCTTGTGAGGAGAATATGAGAAATTCTTCAGAGAAAATGGTTTGAATGAATCAACGTATGTGCAATAAAGTATGCTTTTCGCTGGGGCCGGCCGATTGTACATACATACTGTTTAAACACGAATACGCCTAGCCTTAAGCCTGTAAATATGCAATGGACGTTCTATAGAGCATTAGTACTTTAATATTTAAGGCCTAGAATAGTTTTTAAATAGCATTCTATTAATCTGCGGGCATTTTAATATGGACTCATTGAAATAGTTAAAGTGAACAGGCGCCACGTATCTACGATTGTCGTAATGTCTGGAACATCTCTTATGATTATGTTACACTATCTCGTACATTTTATTCATTATTTATTAATTTTGTTTCATTATACTATATCATGTTCATATTTTTTATAAATTCTTCTTTTCAAATTGATTTTGGACTACATTTTCTTTTAATTGAAATTGTGCACGAAAACTAACAAAACATTTTATTCTCCACGCTGCCACCCTGGTCACTATAGTTATATTCCAACCACCCCAGTGTAAGATATACCATATATTCTAATATACAGTTTCACTGCGTCTGAAACGCTTTACGTTTTTAAAAAAAACTAACTGCTTATTTGAGTGCTTTTTTATTATTTAGCTCGCTGGACGAGTTTTATTTGCATTTTGCATCAGTGCTGTTTTGCAAATAGTAACTTTAGTTGTTTTGGATCGGTGACTGTGAGTGTATATATGTAAATAAATCGGTTAACCAACATTGAATATGGAGTTAAACTTGTTTTACTATTCACAGAGATGAAAAGGAACCCCTCAAAGAAACTGGCGAGGACGCTATAAAAAGGAATTCTTCAGTAGAATTCGATGGACGTCGAGTGTATGCCACCAGCGGTACCATTATTGGTAAAAATTCGGCTGTCTAAGTTCTAATATTAGACATCACTAAATATATATCGGGTGTGAATTTCAAAATCGTTGAACGAGCAAAATTTGAATGATTATTATTTATATTGTGATTAAATTTAAGCTTGTGTCTTTGTGATGAGCGCGACCAGTATTTGAAACTGCCAAAAGACGAATTATATCGTTTATAATTAAGTGCGTAATCAGCTTTATTGCGTCTAATTAGTTTTAATATGGCGAGAAAATTTCTATCGTCTCTTCGTTTTGATGATATTAAGAGCCAAAATAGCAGAACAAACAAAAGATAATTAAAACAATTTACAATATTGAGAAGGTATTTATTGTGAGATTTATGTGTGAACGATATTTGAATAGAACGCTTTTGATTATAGTTGTAAAGATTGAAATTTTCTAAGATAGGTTATAATGGAAATAAACATATTTTGAAAAGTGTATGTTTGAAAAAACATGATTCCGTGAACATCTAATCGTAAATTTAATTAATATAATAATAACTTCATATTGACTCACTAATACATTATTTGACTTAGCAACTTGTAACACAAACACTGCTTCAAAAGGTACAAATCGTGCCTTTTAGAGATTTTAGGTACTATTATGAGGGTATTGTAGCGTAGGCTAGATTGTATATATTTTTTGTATTTTAAAATTGAACTTTTAAGTCACAAAGTCCTAAACATAAAAAAGAAAGCCATTTTGAATTATATGCACAGATATTTGCTATCAGTTTACTTGCTTCAAGATTAACACAATTGAGATTAAGAGGTAGGTAGAGGTAGGTACATATAAAAATGACACTTTTTATAACGAGTTTGAATCCCTTATTGGTATAATTTTTTTTAAATAGTCCAACGGAAATATACTAGACGCACCATTAAATGTAAATAGGTAAAATTATAATTTTGTAAATATTTCGTAGCTTTATGCATTCGTAGTTGTAAGCTGATATATGCATTTGTTAGAAATACATGCTTCAACTAATCAGATTGGTATTTTCTATAAGATCTTTTATCACTATCTCTTTATACTAGGATACTGTTAGTTTTACTAAATAGCGTATATTATAGTTATATATTTATTCATGTAACGGGTTGCCATGTAACGGGTTCCCATGTAGGTTTATTTTAAATTATTTTCATCAAATAAATCACATCCTCGCAATTAATGATCGCTGACCACTTAAATATAACACGCATAATACAACCTTATTTTAATTAAGTTAATTTTAAATAAGGTTGTATTATGCGTGTTATATTTTTGTGGGCAGCGGGAATAAATAAAGTCCCTTAAGTTAGTTATAAGTCATTTTCTATCACTTCTCTTAGCAATTTCACCATTTTTGATACGAACTATTTAATAGGCTGTTGTAAGTCAATTCGACTTAGCATAATCGCATTAATATATTCTTTAGCGACACCATTGGGATTTGAAAAATTATTTATAAATTAAATAATATTTGTACCTTAAATATGGAAAGCTTTTAGGTATCCTATTCGCATAAGTCTCGTGAATGTACGCTTCAAACGAAACGTTATCAAAATGTATTGTAACGACATAAATGCGCATTTTTATAAAATAAATGTCTTTGATATATTCAAGTGTTTTATTTAACTTTTCTTGTAATACTATTCATTTTTTAGCAAATACAGTTATATAATTATTTTTAATTACGAAATTAAGCAATTTTTCTAATAACTTAGCTCCATATCACTTTTGTTTGTTAAATAAGCAGAAAGATATGCGCCCTGTCGTGGCGCAGAGGCACAAGCGTGCGATTATAAGCGCGACAGGTTGTGGGTTCGATTTCCACTCCAGGAAATGTAAAAAAATAGTATTTTCATTTCCTGGGTTTGGTAACAAGGCAAAGCGTGGCGTTGAGTTCCGCCACTCAGCACGCACAATGAGTTAAACCTTTATACTTTGCTTCAATGAGCGAATAAATTGAATGTAGCTTATTTTTTGTTACAATATTTTTTAACATCGTAGCAAATAATTTTGTTTGGAAACGTTTAAAAAGGATAAAACATCGATTTATCCTTGTTAGTGTACAATGAATGAATACAATGGACGGCGCGGTATAATAAAATACGCTTTTTAATCGCGGCTCCCATTACAAAGTAATCTTGGACGAGGGTTGCGCGTGAGCAGGGCCTGTACGTAACAATAGCGTAAATGTTGGCTGACAACACTTACGAACTTATTAAAAATAGTGATGTGATTAGGCTATCGATACTAAATTGTTGCTATGGTGCAGCGTCTAACTGTAAACTGGGTAATTATGGGTTCGAATAAAAAATACGAATAATAAAAATTAAAATTTATTAAAAACTTGAATTTACTTTACAATTTTCGACTAAGGAAAGAATGGATTTGATGAATTTTCTTATATGCCGCTGCTGAGCTGTACCTATTCTTTTGGGTGCTTCCATTTTGAAGTTGTTTATATTAAACTACAACCCTCGTCCGAGATAGCCATATTCCTGAATTTATATTTTTATCAAATGTGAAATCGTACTACTGGTTAAATAAATTCAACATTATTGACCCATATATAAGTGGTCCTTTACCACATTTTTTTTCAATCTAAATATACTTTATTTCACACTTTCTATAAAGACATTCTGTTCTCCATACTGCTTATAAAATTTATTATTTTATTTTTTTTAACTTCACGCTATATCCCGCATACAGCAGGGTAGGCAGAGGGAACCCGAGAACCTAGTGTTTAGACACTCCGTTCTCTTTCAACAATTCCGTTCCTCTTTCTTTTTCTCTTTTACTTTCCACCTAATTGTACATTATGAATATATATATATATATATATATATATATATATATATATATATATATATATATATATAATTTCATAACACAGAAAGTAATAATTCAGGTACCTGT
This sequence comes from Philaethria dido, assembly GCA_033558755.1. NCBI lineage: Eukaryota > Metazoa > Arthropoda > Insecta > Lepidoptera > Nymphalidae > Philaethria > Philaethria dido. Next base: position 33,600 of record JAKGSA010000946.1, on the reverse strand, counting down.
TATATGTTATATAAAATTGTTTTTTAACTAGAATATTCACACTTCTTGATATTAAAGTAGCGGTCCATGTCCGATTATCTCTAAGCAGGTGTATGTTTTTGACAGTATTCCACGGGAAAAAAATATTATGATAACCTACCTATGGAATACGGTAGTATACGGTAGTGGAATACTTATATTAGCTTTACTGTTACTGTAATTTGTCTTTGACCAAAATTCATAGAATTTTTAAATTTCTTGAATATTTTTTTGATTACGCTATATATTAGTTATACAAATCAACAACACTATACGTAATAGTTGTGCGTCACTCGTTTTGGGAAACGAGTAATGGGGGTGCAGTCAATCGCTGTGGTTTAATACATTTTGAGGAACCAACAACAATGACGCACCCTGTATCAAGTTATTTATGGGTTTGTATACTACTATGGGGAAGCTATACGTGCCATATCTCTTCACATATGAAAAATGGAATTGTTCTAAACTATAACAGCGGTAAATTGCTAACCATAATAATTCGTTACGGAGATGTAACTGACTTTCCATCTATTCCAATATACTAGCGGACTGTCCTGGTTTCACGCAGATAAAATGTCACGTTTTTCTTAGAAATTGATGATCTTTATTTGTGGTTGACAGGATATTGAAATATATTCTAGATTATTACAAACGCTTACATTTTTGTATTAAAAATGAATATTCACATCTATATACTATTCTAGATTTAATTCAGTATGTTTAATTTCATTAGTAGTTTGATTTATACGTTAGAGCGGTAATTCATTTTATAAGTAAATATCTTAGTTAGTATTCAGAGTTCAAATGACAGTTGTTGATATTAAATTACTGCTTGTTTCACGTTACGTATTATATTTATACCAATGTTCACACCGTTTAACATTATCTTGTTCTATTCGATAGTGATATGTATCCAGTATTGTTATCTATTTAATTTTAGAATTTTCTTTCTTTTTACATATTCAAATTTTATATTGTATAATTAACGAAAGAACGAAATCGACTTCATAAAAAAAGTAAAATAAAAAAAAAACCAAAAAGTAAAATTATTACGAATAACTCATAATCCAGATCTAGATCTTAACTCAGTCTAAATGGGAGGATATCAGAAACATTAGCTATCATATAAAAAAGTAATCATCTAATTGGTTTCTCCGAAAAAAGTTATGCGGTGAAGTCGGCTAAAAGTAACAAACTAGACTGTCCTTGCAGAAAAATCCACGTCGTGTTATTAAGCGTGTCACTGATAAAGCTGTCAGACCTACAATCAAATCTAAGCTATATCAAAATAAATTAACATAAAGCTCAATATGAATTAAAATTAAGGGTTCCATATACTATTTGTCAAAAAGTAATATTTTCAAAGCTCTCGCAAACTTATTTTACTTTATAACGTCCCCTATTGGTTATCGGACGCAACAATTAGGGTTCGACACGCGCTGAAGCTTAGGCCGGCTCCCTTTTAAATAATTACCTCGGAAGCAGATGACAGGGATTACATACACCGCGCCCTTTAATATAAAATGAAGTGCAAGCTATTGATAGTCATATGAAACCGAAAAAATGACTCAATAGGTCATGGATAATCCATGTTACGTTTGATGGCAGCGTTTTAATGAAACAAAAACAATAGGGATGATTTGGGGCGTGACACCAACTTAGTAATATATCATGGTGATTGAGTCATTTCGATAAATCAATGTATGTTGTTTAAGTTATTTTATAATGCTTTAAGCTTATAGCTATAAGTTATTAATGCTTAACATATCTAAGCATATTTACATACTCATTTATAATGAATTTTCTAATATATTTTTTCAGTTAATTCCTCTGTTCGTTAATTGCACGGTATTTCGACTGACCGGACCTAAGTAGATTGTATTCAATAAATACAAAATATTTATAAATCTCCCCCACGTCCAGCTTGAACCTACTATATGAAAATTATAATATTCACGTTCCAACTTCACCATAACGGTGTTAAAGTATTCATATAAAAACAAGGTATATATGAAATTTTACGCTCCTAACGGTGAAAACCAAGAACGTATTGATGACCATAATATATTGGAATAACGATGATATATTGGATCGAGCGTGTATTATATGTAGCGGGCGTTAATAATTACTTTACGCCACGGCTTCTCGACGTGCTCTATCAATTTAGTCCAGTTATTGACGTTCCGATAGCAATGCGCTATCCATCACACAACCCTTACTGAGGGTGATAAAATATTCTTGTTGCACTTTTCAATATTGACACTCTGTATGAATTGTTTAAAATCGATTTGGCATTTTATACGATTATGTTTACATACTCGTAGGTAATATATGTATATGTACGGAGTGTAGTAAGGTATTCTTTTTATGTGTTTTCCTTTCAGGTCATTGTAGTGCAGTGGGACAACGTTTGATGGTAAACGCAATAAGTAGAGAGTTCGATTTCGACTCGAGAGAAAGTTTATATTTAAATTATTTTCATTTCGGTGTTGAGTTTCGCTAAATACACAATATTTTATATTCGGGTGAAAATCAGCAAACGGAGTGTCTTGACACTAGGCTCTCTCTGATTACCCTGCATGCGGGATAATGCGTGAAAATGCTTTTTGTGTGTTATCTTCGGGCTACCACTTTTATTTATGTTTTTTACAAGTCTACATTTTTTTTACATTTTTGTGGTGTTGTCTTAAAACTAAAATTGTAAGTGACACATAACTTTTTTCTTCCATTCATTCCATTCCATTCCATTCGTATAAACGGAAATCTCCAACGTCAAACTTTATGACCATTGCAACTATAGTATGTCTATTTATATTTTAAATTAAAATAATTGTTTTTCCGAGTGACTTCCAAAATCTACAACCATTGTGTAAAATGAAATACGTGCCAAATCATCGGGGCATTTATCAGTATATAAAAATATATTTGACTTTGTTGGTTCCAAAATCCTGTTAACTTTTGTTTATTCTAAATAGAATACCACAATGTATTTGCAAAGAATGATTTATTCGTTATTTTTACACAACGAATGTTATCTTGCATGTAAATTGGATGTCAAAACTATTGAATGGATAAATGATTGGTAATAATAAAAAAGCGGTCAGAAGCTCAGCGTCAAAATGATATAAAATATTTATAGCTCAAGTAAGGACAAATTGATGGTGAGTAATAAAACTCAGTCGGCCCGATGGGAAATCTTAGCAGTGTAATGAAACAGTTATGAATTTACTACAAAGAAACTAAAACAATGTTTACTTTATAATATTGAGATACTTTTTACTGTCAGAAACTGCAGCTTTATAAGAATATAAAAAGTAAATTATTACTAGAACTAGATATGAAATTATAAAATAATTTAATTCCAAATGGTATTATTTAATTCAAAATTAATTAAAATTTGAATAAATTCATTCAAAAAGTTATGACTTTTAGCATTGCGCTTCTTTCCGCTAAACAGGGTAGTCGGAGAGGACCAAAACGTTCGTTCTCTACTTTTCATTGGAAACCGACATTTTGCGTCCTGATTTTGTCTTGCTGTCGTGCTGATAAATCAAGAAAATAGTTACAATTCAAATAAAATCATTCTTTCGAATGGGAACCGAACCCACAATCAATCGCGTTAACAGCCAGATGCTGCTCCACTTCTCAACTGGAATATGAGATAAAATATATTATTTTTCGATGCACACGATAAGATAAGGCTTAATGATTTATTATTCCTTTATTAAAATAATCAAACAAATTATTACGAATTTATTAATTCCCTGATATAAGATATTATAATACCCTGTTGTGGCTTAATTAGAATGGATGTGGGCACAAATTATACTCTATAAAATATTTCTTCCTAAAGTTATTTGCTTAGTCTGGATACTAAGCACAATAACTTAAAAACGTTCATAAAGTGAAGAATGTATATACATACTTACATAACTTCACGCTGTATTCCGCATATAGCAGGGTAGGCAGAGGAAACCTAATGTTAAGACAATCCGTTCCCCACTTTCCGCCGAATTGAGGCATTGCGTGCTGAGTGGCGGAGCTCAACGCCGCGCTTTGCATTGTTACCAAGCCCAGGAAATGAAAAATTCCATTTCCTGGAGTGGGAATCGAACCCACAACCTGTCGCGTTTACAATCGCACGCGTGAGCCTCTGCACCACGACAGGCGTTATATATATAATAGAAGAACGTACTAACACAAAAATGTAACTTCATTTTACTTAAACTAATAAATAATAACTCATATTTTAAAAGATTTAAACCTAAATAACATGATAAATCTAAAATAAGATAAGATGCTTTATCCAGGGAGAAAATTACCAGCGCAATTGGCGATCCAATAATTTTAGTAATAGTGTGGACAAAATTACCCGTCAACCGGGTGTGGTGCACTCATCACTCAACAAAGATTAAACTTTTCTGTACAGCTGAGCTCTGCAGCCCGTTATTGAATGTGAGGGATTCGACGCCATCTTGCATTATCCGGGCTATGATTGATAAAATATCTAGATTTTAATATATCTTCTCACTTTTTAAATGTATAATTATATCGTGTTAGGCTAAACTGTGCTGAATTTTCAATTTTTTAAATTTAAATATTTACGTGGCGTAACTGATGTTCTTCCTGCTAAAAGAGAATATAACTTATTACTTGAAACTTTTAGTTCGGTATCTGTAAAACATAATAATTATTAGTTTTACAAATACTTACAAAGAAATTTTAAAAAATCTTCAGGCTTGCATGTTATGACAGGTACAATCATTATAATCGTGGTAGTAGATTAGGAAAACAAATTACTAATATAATAAACAAATCTGGTCATTTAGGTAAAACATAAATGAAAATCGTGGCGCAGAGGCACAAGCGTGCGACTGTAAGCGCGACAGTTTGTGGGTTCGATTCTCACTCCAGGAAATGGAATTTTTCATTTCCTGGGTTTGGTAACAAGGCAAAGCGCGGCGTTGAGTTCCGCCACTCAGCACGCAATGCCTCAATTCGGCGGAAAGTGGGGAACGGAGTGTCTTAACACTAGGTTCCCTCTGCCTACCCTGTTATATGCGGGATACAGCGTGATCGTGATGAGCGTGATGAAAACTTTGTTTCGATGCTTATATTTTTTACTAACTTTAGGGGAATTACGATCAACTTTTAATTTTGACTTTAAAATGAGATACAACAAAAGGCACATAATGAATTAATAATATTAGTATGTTTGTTTATCATGGCCCCGTAACTCAGGCAGGGCCAGACAAACACGGGGACCGGGATTATATCGTTACTCTAATTGTCACGGATATTTAACAAAAACCGCCCCTTGTTTCGTGCTGATGCATTTTGATTAAGGGTTTTCATTAATCCATTTAGGCCTATCAGTGCTCTGACAGCGTGGATATATGACAAATATACTATATGATGAAAACATGTAACACATATTCATGTACTTTGAAATTTAATTTATTGTCTTTTTGTCATTTCCGTTCTAGAAAGAATTAATACGGAATGAGTCGAATTCGGGCAGAAAGCGGTGAACGGAGTGCCTTGACACTAGATTCTCTTTACCTAGCTCGCATAAAACGTGACGCTGCAAAAAGAATAGGAATCTAGTTTCACTGACATTATAAAGCTAAAAATAGTATTTAATTACAATAACTTGGGTATTGTAGACCCATAATTGTATAATTAAAAAGTGGATAATTTTCAGGCATTTTCCGTATCTCTAGGAAAGACTGAACAAACTGATTGCTGTGTTTTATTTTTTCTGTTCATACAAAAATATTTGCGATATCAAGTGGCGTCTTAGTCAGATCGGAGAACGGAAAAAACGGGAAAAAAATGGTATATTTAAGTGGCTACTTCAGATATTATAACATAAACTAAACTACAGTTAATTTTTTTATATCATTATACTATGTTTTTATTTATCAAGCAGTTGGACAATATAGAAAGAATACCTAATGTTTGATATGAAAGGAATTGTATTACTGGAGCCCTGTATACTTTTTAAATTTAAAACCACACAATTACGTCGCATTTGTTGTTGAAATATTTTTTTTTATATTTAAGCTATTTAAGTATTCTTATTCGTGTTTCTGAATAAAAATTGAACTGAAACACAATAACGCTATTTACAAATTTTCATTCGGATATTTTATTATAAGTAGTCGAAGCACATGGACTTACCTGAAGACATGGACTTAGCTTAAAAAAGAAGTATGGTAACTATTACACATATATTTTGAAGTTTATATGAATGTTTCTACATAACGATAAACGAATTGTGCCAAAGCTTCATTTGGTTAGATGTTATAGTAGGTATAGATGGTGTCTTAGAGAACTACGTCAGCGGTTGCTAGCTCTTAGCTTATTTGGTAGGTAGAAAGAGAAGTGCAGAAAGTGGAGGTAAACATTAATGTGCATTTAAAGGGGTACCTTAAACCTAAATTTGGATCGGAAGTTCCAGGAACTCTCCAAGCTCCTCTCTATGCAATGCAATCGGCCCGGCAATGCATGGATTGCTCAGGAGTTTCTTTTCTTAATATGTCACCGAAAATGCCCATCACTCTTCGGTTTTCAAATCACAACTATTCTAAAGAAATTTCACTTTAAAAAGATAAACATCTCTGTTATAAGTAAAAAATCCAATAACCGTACATCAGAATTTAGCATTACACATAGACAAGGTAACGGCTAATTCGACATATCGAACAAAGCAAACAATTTATTTCAATTTACACTAGTCACGCAAACAACATCTGTTCTAGCAAATATTCGTGTATTAGGTGAGATTTCGTCCATTACATTCGGTCAATCGGCCGGCCATCTGCGCGATATGAGGGTAAATACGACCGTAAATGGTCACGAATTCTACTTTTACCTAACTATTGACTGTACTATAAAAATATTATAGATTCTTTTTTGATTTGACTTCTTATTTTATACAAGAAAATTGTCATGTTATATATTTTGTTGGAAAATCTGAAATAAGTAAATATACTTTCTGAATTATACAAAAATGTTTAGTATAATAAAGTTATTTTATCAATGATACCCCAATTCAGCGGAAAATGGGGAACGGAGTGTCTTAACACTAGGTTCTCAGCCTCCCTCTGCCTACCGTGCTATATGCAGGATACAATGTGAAGTTAAAAAAAGTCGTCATCATCCACTCGTACTTTCATTTTTTTAAATAATTTTCTTAGCCATAAAAAGACCTGCTTGTATTATGTTAAATATAAGTATTTTATCTACTCCAATTTGAGCCTTTAAACTGAAACTCTCACGTACAAGACGTATCCGCAAGTCTGAAAATCGTCCTGGCGTCGCTATAGTAAGCCAAATTCCTATATTTTACAAATACTACTAATAAATTAAATTATATTGTGGTCACATATAACAGAGAATTTAAGATAATTAATGGTTGAAATAGTTAAATTAATTACTTGCTACCTGTAACATATTAATTATTGTAAAGTAGATGGGAATAAAATGCTTAACAGAAATAAAATAATACTCAACACTTTGAAGGGTCGGCAACGCGTAAGTGATGCCCCTGGTGTTGCAAGCGTCAATAGGCCACGGTAACCACTTACCATCAGGTGGGCCGTGTGCCTTATTGCCACCGTCGTGGTATAAAAAAAAACACAGCAGACAATCAAAATTAGTTGTTAATCATTCGTTTTTGATAATTTCAAGATAAAACTGATAGTTGTATTTCTCAATTTCCTCGTTTTTCGTTTCAAAAAATGAACCTAACAGGTTTTCACTATAAGTCGACGATGTTTTGGCAGATACATAATTATATAACATCGAGTGCCAAGCACGTGACAAGCTAATAAAGCCAAGTGTACCAACAGTGTCGCATTGCTTGGGTGCAGTTCACTAGCATGTCATAGCGGTACAGCGGTGATAAATGTTCAAGAAGCTGCAAGGCTCAAAGCAATTTTGGAATATTCATAAGAAATTACTACCAGATTTTTTGATTTTATGTTTAATTTATGAAATAATTTTTATTTTTTATAGTAAAAAACGAGGTTAGAAATAATTATTTTTAATATGAATTAAAAGTAGATCTAATATTCAAAATATTTATATTTAAAAATAATAGATTATAATTGATTTCAAAACAAGTAAGGCTATATTAATGGTTTTGCATTAACAAGACGTCAAGATTACAGATCGTTACAGTAAAATAATAATGTGCTGCCATTATGTGTTAATTACCTCCTGATTATTACATGCAATTGTACCATCAGCATCGTAATCCGTTATTTTCTTATTAGAAGATTACCTGTGTAGAAAATAATAAAATTTTAATCATATAAATAAAATAAATGCTAAAAAAACATTTGTCCGCAACTAGTAGTTATTGAGATTAACGATCAAAGTTAAACGTGAAACGGGAATTGTAAATTGCGAAGCTCATGAAATTATTCGAAGAGAACTTGTATCTGTACACAATTTATTTGTTGTATAGAACGAGCTTTTTATACAAAATAACCAATTTATGGTGGTAGCAGCTTAGACTCATTTATCACGATCACAGTTTAAAACTCAAATTGGAAAAGCTGCGTCACTTCAAAACTTTTAATTACTAAATAGTATCATACATAAGCGCTTTTTATTTATTTTGTATTGATTTTAAAATGTTTTTTATTTAATTATATCACTACAGCAGTATACTCGTACTTGATATAAAATAAAAATAATTTTATTTTAGCTGCTGACAGTACAAGTCTGCACCTAATCTGATCTTAACAGTTACGCAATACTCTGAACTATCTTTGGCACGTTCTCCGATCTACTAACTAGACACATCAAATATGACCTAACGACGTAATGTTATAACACAAATTAACTAACAAATATATATTTTTAACTAAGTACTACAAAAATACTAAATGCATTTCTTCGTATCGCCATATATACCTACTGGATATGATTCCTTTATAATATTAAAAAAGTCTTATAAATTCAGTGTATTTTTAAATTCATGAGCCATAAAACTGGTTTTACTAAAGGAATGTTGGATGAAACAAACCTAGAAAAGCCGACGGGGCGGTATTTGATGGAGTCACGTACGAAAAGTTTTTCAGTATTTAGCGGAGGATAGCTTTGGAAGAATTCCATTCAATTGAATTATATGGCCGTCTTCGTGGTAGAAAATATATTTGAGTTAGTTTGAGCCTTTTAAAATGAATAGTAGGTACACAGTAAAATAATAATTCTATGTTATCGCCATTTTGGAGCAATCGTGAGGTATTGAGACTGTATGTCTGATACACGATGACTGTGGATTAATTTATTATTTTCATTTGTCCTATTTGGGCAGACAAAGCAATTTTCAATTGCATTTCGCCGCCAGACACAGAATGTCACGAAAGTGAACGGAAATCGGCGAACAGAATGTTTTAACACTAAATTTTCTCTGTTCACCTTGTAACTTGCTGTAAAGTAATGGGTTACAGTAACTTTAAATATGGCTTATATAAAAAATACTGATATTTTCATAAGCTTTTTCCAATTTAATTTGACAAAGGCTCAGATCCCCTAAGCTATAAGTTTTGTCATTATGCGTACCTTATCGCTTAATTAAAGTTAAAATGAAACGCCTGAAGAAATAAAAATAAATTATTTTACACTAATTAAAAAGGCGTTCCAGGCTTGAATTAACATTTAATAGATACAATAACGGTTTCTATTGTTCAATGATTTGTTATGATTTTCTACTTTCTGTTTATTTTACATGTACATATTTGTTATCACTTTGAGGTTGCAATAATTTGGTAAGTTATTATGTGGTTTGATAATAATATGATGGGTGACGTTTGATTTTACTATTCAATTTATGATTCTAATGTATGTAAATATGTACCCGCAGAGTGCGGTAAGAAAAAATGAAATAATGTCAAAAAAGTTAAAAAATTAACTAACATATGCTTATTAATTTAAAATGTAGTATTTACTTATAGATAAAAAAGTAAGACATAGAATTAGGAGTACAAATAAGTTTCTGCCGTTTTTTACCACAAATTAAATATTTATTATAGAAGAACGGTAATATAAATTTATTTAAAATATTGCCCATCAGTTGCAACCACTTTTTCCGATCTTTCAGGCAGCATTCGAATCCCACGTGTGAAGAACTCCTTGCCTTGTGAGGCTATCTACGAATCAACCCAATTTTTGGTATCCTCATAAGATGTGAACCGCTGCGCCGTCAGATCATGTGCCATGGTCCGGAACAGGTGATAATCGGACGGTGCAATGTCTGGTGAATACGGCGGGTGGGGTAACACTTCCCAATCAAGTGTTTCCAAGTACTTTTTTACGGGAGCTACAACATGTGGACGAGCATTGTCATGCAGAAGAATAATTTTTTCGTGTCTAGAGTAGTATTGAGGGCGTTTTTCCTTCAGAGCTCGGCTAGATATATAGTAACATAGTAAGTTCGTAACATTTATTTAGTTTATTTATGTCATTTCTAACTTAACACGTATACCGGTATACAAAATGTACCTATATGTACATATCGTTCTCATACTGTACCTACCTACGCTGGCCATATCACTTTTAATAAAACTTAATATGAGCAATCTATGCCATAATTAATTCGTTACAACAGCTTTTACAATCTTATCGCTTGCGAAACAAATGTAAAATTCTGCAACCCCTTTATTTGGCACGTAATAAAGTTTTACGATACGGCATTTACTTAAAGCGCAAGTTGACCCTTCAGCCGGCGGCCCCAGTTACAAAAGTTTATAATTTAATTATAACACCCTGAGGAGTCGTTATCTTTGTGCTTGGAACTGTCGAGTGTATATAATGTACTGTACGTGTACGCAAGGCCGCGCCATTCGCCTTTCGAAAGTCTCGCTGAAGCAAAGACAGCAAGTCCAGAGTTTCTATATTTTGTGCTTGAATAATTCTTGGTATTTGACTTTATATACTCGTAGATACTTATGTTTCATATTAAACTTCTAATTTTTAATTTCCTTCTAATTTTTTTGGTGGTAGGAGGTTCGTCTTCCGTTTGGTTCGCGACCACTATCATGTCAAAGACGAACCAAAAGCCAAGTTTTTCCCTTTCCCACCCTTCCTTTCCCCAAAATGTGATGGTTCCGATAGCGGACTGCTACATTGTCCTCCCCTTGCATCTGTATCCTCGTCGGTCGGCAACGCATCTACAACATCTCTGGTGTTGTAGATGTCTATGGGCGAAGGTAACTACTAACCATCAGGTGGTTCTTCTGCTCGTTTGCCATCCGTTATCCATAAAAAAAAAATTACAAATTAGTTATGTGTACCATATTAGCTAATTACTTTTAATACAGATTTTAGCTTCCCGCTGTATCCCACAAACAGCAGGGTAGGCAGAGGGAACCTAAGAATCTAGTGCTATTTTTTTAAATACTAAAAGCCTTGTTGAAATAAATAATATTACTATTAAATTACTTGCATAGTAATATGTAAAATGAACATAAATAACAAACAACATAAATAGTGCAATTGGCGTGTTGTATGCCTGAGGCATTCTCTACGATTCCAGTAGAAACTAAAAAGAGGACATCGTCATAGACAAGTTCTATTAAATTGTTATTTTATATTTTTATCTTTGTTTTAAATACTTGATAATAAATTTTATTATTAAAATTTTTAATACATTTGAAATTAATAAATTCTTTTATTTGTGCGATTTTTATACTTTAAATGTATGTAATCTGTATTACCTGGGTTAATCGCGTATTGACCTTCGACCATTAATTACATACTTACTGCAAAGGGTTTGAAATGTCGGCTTTTCTAAAAATATTTTCGAATACTCAAAATATACGCAGTCAGTCCGTCAGTCCGGTTACAAAATAATTTTATTTTGTATAAAAAAAATTTAACTGTTAACAATAAATACTAAATGGTCCTCCTTGATTTTCCCTTTCCCACCCATCCTTTCCCTAAATGTATTCTGATAGTGGACTACTACATTGTCCCTTTTCCATCAGCAGTATCCCTCTCAGGTTGGTAACGCATCTACAAATATCTCTGGGGTGTTGTAGATGTCTATGGGCGAAGGTAACCACTTACCATCAGGTGGTCCTCTGCTCGTTTGCCGTCCGTTATCAATAAAAAAAAAAAAAATCCTATCATAAATTTTGAAGACATCCCCGTCACTAGGGCAAATACAGGTAAAACTATTAAGTATTTATTTGCATCTCTTGCCTAGTTAAGTATGTTTTGCTATTAGTTATAAATTCTATATTATTATTAATTATTGCAATTTGAAACCATAAGCCCAGATCAACCTAGGAGCTTCTAAGCAAGCGACCGTATACTTTTGGGTTGATATTTACTTATTGGTTTACTGGGTTTATCACATTGGGGTACAGTTGCAAAATATTAAAAATACATATTAAAAAACGGCTTTAGATGGTACAGTAACCATACACATGTATGTTATGATAAACACCACATGCAATATTTATGTGATAAAAAAGTAACATATGTTTTAAAGTGGATGCTTTGTTCATAAATTACACAAGAACATTTTCGTTTTCCGTTTGCCGAAACTCGACTTTACGTCGGTATACCTGCATCTATATATCCCGTCCTAAAGCCTTCAGGAAAAAGGACATATAGATTCCTATCTCTGTCTCCTCCCTCTCCTTCTGCGTGATTTTGTAGTTTGGTACTTAGAAAAAATATTATTAATATATATATTATTATTATAAAAGAGAATATTATTACCGAAAAGTAAGTTACATAATATAAGTTTTGTGCTTTTACGTTTTATAAGTGAATCTACTTGATGTCACGAAGTGATTCCCATAAAAATGACATTTTACTCGGAGTATTCATTAGCAAGACGACTCAAACGAGACACTAGTTCTGCGAATAGGAGAACGTACGTGACTATCGTATGATATCGTACGACTTGTACAGTTTGTAAAAGATATTGATCAGCTAACAAATGTACTGTAAATATGGCGGCTATTATTTACTTTTAGGTAGGAGTGTCTGTCCTCCGACTGGCTCGCGACCACCATCATGTCAAAGACGAACCGCCAAAATATCTAATGATGTTCCGTCTTTGATGGCAAAGTATTGTAGTTTCTGATTTTCCCTTTCCCACCCAGCATCCTTTCCCCAATGTGGTGGTTCTGATAGTGGGACTACTACATTGTCCCCCTTCCATCGCATGCCTCTGGTTATAACGCATCTAAGGCCATCTCTGGTAGCCAGATGTCTATGGCGAAGGTGTAACCACTTACCATCAGTGGTCCTTCTGCCTGCTTTACGTTCGTTATCGTAATAAAAAAAAAAAAAAAAACGTGAAATGTACTGTGTCAATTGAAAGTAAATTTAAAGTTATAATAAATAGATATTAAGATCAAGTGAATTCTACTTGTGTTCGTCTTGGATACTTGATCTTGTTCTTGTTCTTCTTGACTACCCTGCTATGGGGGATAGAATATGATTTTTTTTTATTAGATGGCTCTTGTGACATGATATCGTTCCTATTATTGCTCTATTTAAAGATTTTAAGTATTTTTTTTTTTTAGTCTGGGACAAATTCGATTTAAAACGAGCAGAAGGACCACCGATGGTAAGTGGTTACTTTTCGTGCCTTATGATATCTAAGCAACACCAGAGATGGGCTGTAGATGTGCCGCCAAATCTGAGGATACTTTATTGAGTGGAGCATGTAATGTAGTAGTCCACTATCAGAAACTCAAATTCACATTTCGTGGGAAAGCGATGGGTGGGAAAAGGGGAAAATCTGGCTTACATGCCATCGAAATTACATCATTAGATATTTGCGTTTGTCTTTGACATGATAGTGGTTGCGAGCCAGTCGGAGTGACGCCATCCTCCCAATACCTTAACAAGCACGGCTGCTCGTACGGCTTTATACAACGTCATAGACAGTCATAAATTAACATGCCAGAGAAAAACATTTTAACATGTTTTCTTTTACTTTAGAAGACCAAGAAATATTCATTTATTACATTGTCTATACAACAGTATCTATAGATATTCAAAACGTACTAGAAATTGTAATTTTTTCTTTTACTGCATGCGCAGCCTTCATTTATTCAGCCTAAAGGCAAACTAGAGAGCGATGGATGAACGGACGGCCAATAGGAGCCTCTTTGATTTTTACCGTATTTCGAGATTAAAGTGATCAAACAATGAAATGCAATGTACGCAGAGTTTATTTTTAAGACTGCAAAGCTAAAGGGATTTGGTGGAGGGATTCTCTATATTTTATATAAAAACAATTTTAACATCGTTTCTGCTATAAAGTTAAACTAAATTGCCAATGTTAAATTAAAAACTCATAATGAACTATATAAATATATAATGTCTATAAATGGCCATTTAGCCCAGGAGATATTGCGACTAATATCATAAATAAGATCGAACCGCCGTTATGATGTCTCTGGCATGATGCAGTAGTAAGCTGTGTTTTCTCTCCTTCTCACCTTGAGTTTTCCCCGTGCTGGTAGCCTGATAGCGCCGAAACACAAACCTCTTTCATCTGCCAGAACTTTAAATAAGCAACGCATCTAGAACATCTTCGGTGTTGTCATGGGCAAGGTAAGACTCTACTTGATCAGGTATCTTTGCCTGCCATCCGTTATCCATTAAAAAAAAAAAAAAAAAATGGCTGGGGATTCAAGTAAAAATAATAATATTTTACATTACACTGAGTACATACTATTGTATGTACTGATATGGTTAAATTACGACATCGTCAATATATTTCAGCCCCCAGCTTCAGAATTTCATGTAATATATGCATCACTAGGTAATAAAATAAGTTTTATTCTTTTTATTCAAGAAAATATATTTTTTTTTTTTTTTATGATACCGGATGGCAAACAGCGTAGCGTGCACGCCCCAGGGATGGTAAGTGGTTACCTTCTCTCACCCATGAACATCTACAACACAAGATATGTACTACAGATGCGTTGCCAACCTAGAGGATACAGATGGAAAGGAGTGATAATGTAGTAGTCCGCTATCGGAACCAAATTTTCACATTTTGGGGGAAAGCGGATGGGTGGAAAGGGGAAAACCTTGGCTTACATGCCACTTTAACTGGAACACATCATAAGTAAGATATTTGGCGGTCTGTCTTTGACATGATAGTGGTTTTGAGCCAGACGGAGGACGAACCTCCCGCCACCAAAAATATCTTGTAGGTAAGTGGCTAAGCTTGGGAGATAAAACAAATTTATAATATTTACTTTAGAGTGTAATTATGACTTCTATTTTTTATTTGCTAATATTTATATTGAAATTACCTATTTCATAACATGAGCTTTCAATTTCCAATTAAGTTAGTATTAATGAGGAACTTACATTCATAAGCAGGATATTGCGACTGTGAATCAAACCGCACGGTATCATTGCTCGCCATGAGTAAGTTCCCCATGTAGCAAGCATGCAAAATAGAGAAATATTTGCGTTGCTCTGGGAGGCGCTCGTTATTGCAATACACTTTTATTATTATGTACAAGAGATATTTAATATAATTAAAGTTTAATGTAGGCTCTTTAATTACAAAATATGTAAAATATACTGTTATTATTTAATTAATATACTTTTCGATGGAATGGTAATTTAAATTCCACTGTACAAAAATTTCCCAATCTGGTCACAGATAAATTCAACTACGCAACTCAGTAAATAATATTGAGTTACGTTACTTTATTTCAAATAAATATTAGGTGCTTTGTTTCCATATTTTTACTTTTAATATCAAAACAACAGAGGATTGAGAAACCAGCAAAATGTTTCCAAAAATTAAACTAACAAACCGTTGCAAAACAACAAATGTTTGAGTGTGTACAGGTTAAGGGTGTAAAAGCCCATTGGCGAATGTTTACTTCCACGTAAATGGCAGCATCTACTCTCAGCTCGACCGAACATCTGGGTCCTGAGGGATTCTTAATACTTTATTACACAAAAAGCTACTGGGACTGATCACTGCAGATGCATTACTATCGCAAACTAAATTTTCAAAACATTTCCCGCTACGTTTAACAGGAAGTCTCTGAAAGTTGGAACAATATGCATTAGAAGATGATATCATTAGCCGTCGACGCTGTACAGAGCGCCTAATGGAAAACTTTAGCAACACTTTAATAGCTAAGATATTGCTATTTAACAGTGCCGTCGTACTTACTGTTTCACAGACTAGCTCTTTGTACATCAAATAAATATAATTACAAAGGAATTACTTAAAACAATCTGATATATTAATTTGCAGACATAGTTTCAATGAATTGATAATAAATGAACAAAAAAGTACACAGTTTGAATGGCAAAGTCAATATTATAAATCAAATTTAGTTTTAACGGTGAATGTTTCATAAAGAATATTATATAGCTATATTCACAAATGAAATGTAATAAAATTATACTTTTTCATAGCGCAATATTTAATTTTATGGAGTGGAAAAAGCGAGGGTCCCACATAGGACAATGGTATGATTTGTTATGGGTACAGATATCATCTTCGCGGAGAATTTCCATCTATGAAACAGTAAGGAAAACGTTATTCTTTCTTTTGTAGGTTCTTCACTTCATTTGAAGTAACGGCACTTTTATTAACCTTATTTATGGCTTTCTTTTTGGGGAGATTATCTACTTTGCATAATGTCTACAAAATTCATTTCGTTTCTCTTACATATTTTAGGACCAGGTGTTTTTTATTTAACCATAAATTGGAGAACATCATGTTATTTTTAAAACTTGTCAGGAAGCTTAATTTTACCTTAGTTAATTTATTAACATTTTGACTTCTTATAAAATATAACAAATGCAAAATATACAGAATTGCTTTCTTAAAGTGACAGTGATAATCTGTGCAAATTGTGGAATTATTAAATTTTTATACCAGCGTTAATATAAAATAGAAAATTGGTTAATTTTAACCAAAACATAAAAATTATATAGAAAAATCCAAAGTACTTTTTTTTTAGCTTCACACTGTGTCCCACATATTTAGGGTAGGCAGAGGGAACCTGAGAACCTAGTGTAAAGACACTCCGTTTCTCACTTTCCGCCGAATTGAGGCATTGTGTGCTGAGGGGCGGAACTCAACGCCGCGCTTTGCCTTGTTACCAAATCTACGAAAGGAAAATACAAAACTTTTACATTTCCTGGAGTGGGAATCGAGCCCACAACCTGTCGCGTTTACAGTCGCACGCTTGTGCTTTGTTCAATTTATTTTATAGTATTTTTTTCTTTTTATTGATATTTTATAAAGTATGTATAAGTCCATAACTACCGTGAGTACAATAAAATTAGCATACTGTGCCATGATGGCGTCTTAAATAATATATTTTTAATTTAAATAATATTTATATATTATATGTATCTTTCATTACGAAATTTATTAAGAAAAATAAAAATAAATAGAGCGTATCTACGTAACATGAAACGGGTTACGTAATTTAAAAAAAATAATCCTGAATATTTCTAAAAGGTCAAAGTGAGGTATGTTAGTAATAGAGTATTTATTTAGGGATGGGATGGGGATCCCTAGTCCCGGGGGAAAAACCTTGTGTCCTTTGTCCTTATACGTCTAGTAACATATACGTTACCTTTATCCGTCTCGTCTTAGTAGTGACAATTTAATTAGTATTTATTGCCAGTGTTTTTAAACGTGTTTTTTTTAAATAAAAAAAATAACATACATACATAGCTTCACGCTGTATCTCGCTTATAGTAGGGTAGGCAGGGGGAGCCTAGTGTTAAGACACTCCGCACACTTTCCGCGGAATTGAGGCATTGCGTGCTGAGTGGCGGAACTCGCCGCGCTGTTGCTTTGCCTTGTTACCAAACTTGTTGAAAAATTCCATTTTCTGGAGTGGGAATCGAACCCACAACCTATCGCGTTTACAATCCCACAGCTGTGCTTCTGCGCCAGGCGTTAAAAGCCAAAAAAAAATAAGGTAAAGAAAAATATTTTTAATAATGACACTGATATTTTTCATGATAAAATCTTGCTCTATTTCAAAAAAGGAATAGTAGTGTCTAGTACATATAATTTTAATTTACTATTTATACAATTTCTAACTTAATTATTATCTATCTAACATTTTATACGTGATAGATAAGCAAAAGTGATGACGTTATGATATCAAAAATCTTCTCTTTCTAGTGATTTCTAAATACTGTTTTAGATATTTATAAAAGCTTCTCCTTGAAAGTAATTAAGAATTTTCTTAATAGTATTTACTTAAAATGTTTGGATTACAGACCTCAAATCCAGTATAAATTGATATAGCTTTTTGTTTATTTATTTATATAATATTTAACGTAATATATTTTTAAAAAAATATCTTTGTTTCACCTAAAATTATATAAATGGAATGGTAAGTACATTTCCCCGTAAAACTTCATGGGACACTGTAGAGAAGTTGCAATCCAAAATGAAAACTTCCCGGAGGACATAAACAAGGCATGAATATTTTCGATACTACCTTCCCTTTCTCTATTCTGTGAGCTGCGAATACTATAAAAAGTATGTTAACACACTATAAAAAATAGTGTGCATTATTTATTTACATATTCTTCATTTATTTTTTTTTACTTTTTTTAGCTTCACGCTGCATCCCGCATATAGCAGGGTAGGCTAAGGTAATCTGTAATTTCACTATAGAATTTTGGGGATGACCTTTTTTTTTTTGAGGTCTATTTAGGCTTGTGTTTTTGCAATTCTATGCCCAATATTTTCTTGGCGACCCTTTTTTTAGCTCTCACACCTTGTTTGACTTTGTGTTTTCGAGCTCCACAAGCTCCACACAGCAAGCCGGTGGGAGTTGTATGGATGCCTCACCACTAGAACCTATACCATAGAACCACTATAACATATACCATATGTACACTCCGTTCTCCCATCCGTTCCTATTCCACTCCACTCAATATTATGGTGAAAACGACCATAGATACAACATCTTCGAATAAATATTTCGTGAACTAAAAACTTTCGTCTAACGCCACTAAGCTATTGAACATAGAGCCAATAAAGTGAAGTTAACTTAACTATAATGTATAGGTAAAAGGTACAAAAACTTTCAGAAAGAAAACTTTGTATCTTTTACACAAACTAATCGATTTCCAAACTGCAAAGTCCCCTTTAAGCCTAATATACGCGAGGTGAACGACCTCACCCCACGGGACAGTTCATGTAACTGACAACATGAGTTTTTTTTATTTCTCCATATAAAGGGGACGAGATTGTTACAGGTGGATACTTTGTGATGTGACTACAAATTTCTTAAGTATTTACCATCCAAACATCAAAATATATTATATTACATTATTTCCAAAAAATAAAAAAATATTAGTTAATAGAAGAAATATATTCTTTCGTTGAAGTTCAAATAAATTTTATTTAAAACTTAATATTACTTTTATATGGTACGAGTATATGATACAAAATACCATACTTTTATAATTAATTGTACTATTAATTTACAAGACGGATTACGACTTCTTATGACAGACTAGGCAAAGAAAACCTAATGTAAAAACGTGGTTTGATTGCGTGGTGTGAAGACAACCTTCAGCTTCTGCCAAGGTTTGGAAGTTGTTGCTATCTTATCCCGGACCTAAGTTGAAGGGAATAAAACTCACAAACATCATGTGTACCATTATTCATCTCCACTGCGCTATTATGACGTTTAAATAACTCAAAGGATGGCCATTAGAAAGTTGCTATCTATACATTCATCTTTAATATGCTGAAATACTATCAGTATTTATATTAAAAAAAAAATTACATAACATTAACAACCAGATACAAAACCGTTTTTATAATTATATAATAACATAATTTCTAAATAAACCCGCTCATTTAACAATTAAATGCATTTGTCTTTTCATTTAAAAATGAGTACTTATTATGTCTGATAAATTATTAGCCACTATTGCATCATATATTACGAATAGGTTAAATTGCAAATTTAGTTAGTTATTATAACAAAAAAATAATGCCTTTTCAAAGATAGTCAAATGTTTAACAAATTCGATATTGTAAATAAGATAAGAAATTTTTATGAAGCAACCGTTATATCATAGGTCAAGTATTCGCGCTTTATGACTTCTTTGTTTTATATTTCAATTTTATTTAACGTTCATCCAGCGCTTTAAACGGTTGCTATGGGAATAATAAAGCTCAGCTTTACACCGCAGAACGTATACAAACTGAACTTCTCCTTATAAAGTATTCACAGACGAGAATTTTTGAAGACACTCGTTTGTCGTGTTTTATATCCATTACTGTAATGTCATGTTTCAGTTAGGGTTTTAGGCATTCTAAGATAATTTATAATAAGCTTTAAAGCTTCAAAAGAATCGTTATAATATTTTTAATAAAAATATATATTAAAATAGAAAAAAAAATTGCTAATCTACATTTATCTATATTTAAGTAATACATAAGTTATACCTTTCAGCACCTGGTAATGTTACAATGTATATAGTATTAAGATATGGTTGCTGTTGCCTTCTTTTATTCCATCAAAA
Source organism: Philaethria dido (assembly GCA_033558755.1). Classification (NCBI taxonomy): domain Eukaryota; kingdom Metazoa; phylum Arthropoda; class Insecta; order Lepidoptera; family Nymphalidae; genus Philaethria; species Philaethria dido. The sequence continues at coordinate 13,038 of JAKGSA010000946.1, read as the reverse complement.
AACACAAATGTAAAAATAGGAATCAAAATCAATATTAGGAATACGCGTGGTTGTCAACTTTGCCAATAAAAGACTTGATATATGTGTCAAGTTCTGTAGATAATTCTGTAATAAGTAAATAAGAGCCTTTTGCCTAGTTAAAGCCTAAGATTTTACTTGTCTAGTTCGCTCATACAAAATTATAAAGCAATGGAACATCAAAATGTCTGTATTTGTTCTTCATATTTCATTTTTGGCTAATTAACTTACCTTACTTATACATACGAAGGTAATAAAAGCTGAGTATTTCTTTATTTATATTTTTGATCTGAAAATTAACCAAATTTTTCGTAGTATATTTTTTTTTAATTTTATTATACTTAATGCAATTACCTACTGAGCAAAAGAAATTTTTGCTCGTTACGTTAGATTTTCAATCAGCATATATCTATTATGTTTTATATTTATAATTTTTAATTTTTTAACATTGAGAGAAGAAATATTTTTTCTTTGAAAGGGTATATTTTCCAAATTTGGTCTCATACTTTTTTTCAAATCGAATCAAAATCGATTATGCCAAAATCACTTAGCTTTGTAAAATAATAAAAACTTAAAAAAATCACGTTTACTAGGACATCATCATTTATGCTTTATATTTCCTAGGAAAGAATCTTGAAGAAGTCTATTTTTATTAAAAATAATCGCTCGTTTTAGTATTATTTGTTATTGACTTGATTTAACTGATATTTATATTGATAAGCAGGTTAGAGAGATAAATCCAAAAGAAAAATCAATGAAACAAAATCGAACCTCTTTACGCTCCCTTAAAGGAGAAATTTCCAAATATCCTTTATAGGTCTTTATTAGGTCTCTATTTGACACTTGAAAAATCTATGTGAAAAATTAGTCAGTAATGACAAGTTAATTTACTAAAGACATAATAAGTTTCATACAAACTCTTACTCTCTTTACTAATACTTAATATTCTTACTCAACTTTACATTCAAGGGAAGGAATTTTCAAAAATCACTTCTTTCTTTTCCTGCACTCTCCGAGGACCATACATTTCAGGAGCACAAATTTCAGCTTCCTCCACTCAATAGTTTCAGCTGTGCGTTGTCTGTTAGTCACTCTGTAACCGAAAAGCTATTAACTAATATTAATCTATATATTAATACGTGATGCCAAAACTTTGGACCCCTTTTTACGACAATTGCGCGGACGCAGGAGCATAAGACTTGGCACACTTATAGTTTATATAGAGAAGGAGTGCAGAATGCTAAAATTTTTTTTAAATAATGCATAAAAAGTGTATTAAATTAATAAAATAAATGTTACCCATGTTTTGACATACATGTTTATAGAAAGTGACATATACGTCACTACGCAATGAGTTATTGACGTATTTACGGGGACACTAGTTTCTATAAAACCACAATGGCGGATATATAGTAACGTTGGCGTAATACAATTAAAATTTCACGTTTTTAAACCACTATAGTGAATGTTTATATGAGATAACAAGAATGTTCAATTCCTTGTATATAAGGTGGAGGGTAAAGTTTATGCGATATCTGATAACCTGGCTAGTAAATTAAAAATTCTTTGTAGTGAAATACTGATGTCATACTCTTACTTCATATATTGTTTGCATTAGACAAAAAATTTGCTATATTATAATTAATATGAAACTGTCGTGGCCCAGAGGCATAAGATTGCGACTGTAAATGCGGAAGGTTGTGGGTTCGATTCATTCATTCACCCACTCCAGGCAATGGAATTTTTATTCCCTGGGTTTCGTAACAAGGCAAAGCGTGACGTTGAGTTCCGCCACTCAGCACGCAATGCCTTAATTCGGCGGGAAGTGGGTAACAGAGTGTCTTAACACTAGGGTCTGCCTACCCTGCGATATGTGGGATACAGCGTGAAGCTGTATGTATAATAAATATTATCTACAGAATATTACTTACAATTTTTTTTCTGTAACTTGTTTTTAGCTTTACGCTTAATCCCGCAGGGTTTTCAGAGAGAACCCAGCATTAAGACACTCCGTTCTCCTCTTTTCTATAATATTTAGCCAAATTCATCTACTTAACTTAAGCTTTAGTAAGTTGTGTTTACAGCATACATACAGTTTTTTTACGTTTTGTAGTGTTTGTGTTTATAGCGAAAATAAAATTCACAACGAGCGTATAGGACACTCGTATGTGGTTCCGACAGATCAGTTGGTGAAATCGGCATGCAGTTGCGACTGACAGAATAACACATTATATTTGTTATAATTTTTACAAAAAACTTATTTCGTTTGATAATTTTGTTTTTGTTTTTGTCGTCTTGCTGTCTAGCAACCATTAGAAATGGCGGCAGGTAGTCAGCTGACAAAGTCGGCTTATCCTAATTTAATCAATATAGCAAAATATATACTGGCACATTTCTTATATAACGTCGAAAAAGATAGGGAGAGGCTTTTAACGCATTTCAGGAAAATATACTGCGGAAGGAGACTATTTTAACTATTAGCAAGTTCAATATTTTCAGAACACAAATCGAAGTTAAGATACGCTATACCGGCAGAAGCTTAATGATGAAAAATGATGTTGATAATATGACTATATATTTGTTGAGTTAGAGCGAGCAGGTTACATCTTATATATGAAAATGCAAAATATTAAATAAAATATTACATGAAGTCGGTTGTTAAGGATTACATTACCAAAAATAATGATGAATGAAAGAAGTCGATAATAATCTTTTTTTTTCATATATCTTTGTACATATGAAAATTTCATGTTAAATATATCGATCTATATTTTTAATTATCATTTATACAGTTTCCATTTATTTAATAAGCTTTTATTACATGGTCGAACCGAATAGTATTATGATGATCAGCAAACTGCTTTTATTTTCACTATCATTTTATATTTTCTCCCAAATAATCATCAATATCCTTACCTATTTAAGAAATCTTTATTCTATGTGGTGATGGATCCCATAAATACCGTCTTAGTAATTAAATTGACATATCACTACACCAACTAGCTCTATAAATTATCACAACAACAATTTAGAAATAAAAAAACGTACTTAATTTTTTATACAGTATGATAAAACAAAAAAATGTTATCAAAACATGTATGTACATACAAAACATTCGTGCAAATTGTTTTAACAAAAAATGGCTTAACCCACTTGCCACCAGTAGAGATGATATCAGTCAAATGTTATTGTTAAATTATTACTTGTTCCCACCGAAACCGCCCACGTAGATATGAGAACATTCATTTTTTAACGCATAACTTAGTTCACGAGTTACGATGGACTGTGATACTTTTACAAGAAAAAAATAAACTGATTACACCTAGTTTAAGTACTTAAATAAATCATTTATGACACAAGTTGCACAAATGATTTCTGTTTTACGCGATATATATATATATATATATATATATATATATATATATATATATTAAAAAATGTATAGATACTCACTCGATAAAGTTACAATCGTTAAAAATCTTTTAACGATTGATATGAATAAAATATGAATGAATGATGACGCGCGTTGAGCAAAGTTATAGGGGACGACCTCTCTCTGCCGGTTGTGGTTAAGATCATGGTTGGTTACGACATTTCATGGGACGTGATGCGCTGGTCAGACTGGGGCATCGGATGGCGGGACTCGATCGCTCCACCTCAATTTGGCCAGAGGGCGGTTAGCTTAGGGAAGCTGATTGCCTACCCTCCTGGCGGAAGTAGGCGCACGCTGGTCGTTCTAGCATGCTTCTTCGGGCAGACCATCGAGGGTGTCCTACCACATTTGACTCCGCGACGTGCTTTACAGACTCCCGTCGCCGGGGTTCACGGAAACGTTGAGTGTTTGAGATAAACAAAACAAAAGATTATTTAAGTAATATTTCAAGAAAGAAATAGTCAGCATGATCGGTATTAATAATATCGGATCTACTTTAGCAGTAAGTAATTTTTATAGAAAATGATGTACTTATAACGAGAGTTACATTTCTTGAATGTTAAACATGTCCCGTACTACATATGTCTGAGATATTTGACTGGAAACATGTTCATTGTGTGTTTGACTCAGGAGGATTATACTTAAACTATTTTCATTTTCACACTCTGGTAAGGAAATACATGTTGAAATATAGTTTAAAATATCAAAATTAAAGAAATATATCTTTATAAATAACAGAGAACTTGGATTAGCCTTTGTTTAGTATTTATAGATACAAATTTAATATGTTTTTATATTACTTCATCTTACCATACAGAAATACTTATTGTTTGAAGACAGCACAGAAAATCAACGCCGCCCCATATCTTAGTAAAGCAAAGAAATGAAAATTGAAATACTCGTATAAATATTTCGCTGAATGAGGATCGAACCTACAAGCCAACACAAGCCTTTACAGTCAGATACTGTTCTATTACCCCACGGATGGCCTCGAGTCATATTACTTATAATATTATAATTCAACCGTTCTAAACACCAAATTCTTAACATTGACATATTTAAAATATTCATTTTTACCACGGTAAGAACTTGTAGTAAAGGGTGTAACGCGCACTGTTGCGTGAAATCGGAAATAGCGGACATCCCCGCAATACCACCGTTTGCCACTAAATCAGACACACTATAAAAGTAACGATAAAACAATAAATATTCCTTTTGCATTTTATTGCGTGCTCGCAAATCTTAGGGACAATTTCGCGGGTTCCGCCTTTCATGTCGATATAAATTGTTATGGACGAAAATGATATTTGATATGCTGGCTATGAATATTTATTCCTGCAATAAATGTACTATTTATGTACATATATACATAGCTGCACGCTGTATCCCGCATATAGCAGGGTATTATAGCATAGAAGGGGCAGGCAGAGAGAACCTGTCAAGGCACTTCGTTCCCCATTTTCCGCCGAATTGAGGCAGTGCGTGCTGAGTGGCGGAACTCAACGCCGCGCTTTGCCTTGTTACCAAACCCAGGAAATGAGAAATTCCATTTCCTGGAGTGGGAAGCGGGAACCCACAACCTATCGCGTTTACAGTCGCACGCTAGTGCCTCTGCGCCATGACAGGCGTTTATGTACTGGGGAATATTACAAAGAAATACTACATTATACATATGCGTATAAATTTAATAAGAAACAAACTTAACTATATAAGTAAGAAAATAAACCCGCTGAATACGTTCACATAAAATTACTTCAATTAAAAGTTTCGGCAACGAAATAATAACATCAAAAGTCTCCGAGATATCGTAAATTTGGCTCTCTACGAGCTTAATTACTAACAAAAGCTCATGTGATTTTGTTTAATTCAAACGGATTTTCGGGATCTTGTATACCAAGCTCATTAATTTTATTTACTGTATGTTTTACATAGGAAAGGGTTTAGTGAGTTCTTATAATGTATGATTTAATCTACCTTCTGTTTAATATATAAAAAGCTTGCGTTACTATGCCAATATAATAAAATATTTAGATACTTGCATTATAATGTTTGTAAGTATCTTTTTATTTCGAAAGTTTTCGTGTAGAAAAGTCAAACTTGAAACGCAACAAGAAATCTTTATAACCTAATAAAAACTTGTGGCAGACACGTTGTTGCTTACTATACTTATTACAGTATATACAATTTTATTCACACCCTTCATCCCCAACGGTGGGGTTTCTAAATTTGAAGCCTATCAAAATTCTGACGCCGTACGGAGGGCACACGTCGCCGGCATCATTACTGTACTTTGATGTATGTATATTGAGAAAAACTTTAAAATATTTTCTAAACCTTATTGCTTTATAATAAAAGATACATTTACGTTAAAATCATTTCAAGCTATCACTTAAAATATTTTACAACATTCATGTTGCTACTATGCTCTTTACAAACAGTAGGAAATAAAACATTTACTATGTTCCGTGATTTCGCTTTTTTTCACATTTCCGTGAGATATTCGAGAAATCTTATTTGGGATTCATCTACACTCCTCAAGGAGCCTATATGTCAAATTTCGTACTTTTGTGTTTTCGTAAATTATAAATATATATAATCTTTATGCAATACAGCACTGAATTGTTTCAAAAAAGCACATCCTTACTTATATTATAAATGCGAAAGAACTCTGTCTGTCTGTTACGCTTTCACGCCTAAGCCACTGAATCGATTTTGATGAAAATCAGTATGAAGGTAGAACTGAACTTGGGAAAGGTCATAGGATATTTTTTATCGCGAAAAAAATTTTTATAAAAAAATATTTTTATTTTTTATATATTTTTTTTGACAAATAATCTAGACATTGGGAAAGTCTATTGGCTACTACTACTCCTTATACGTCGCGCGATATAGCCGAATTCCACGCGGGCGAAGCCGCGGGCAGAAAGCTAGTAAACAATAAAATAATATGGTTGTAAGAATCATTATTATGAATATTTTACTATATTTAAATCTAAGAAAAAATATGTCCAAATACTTCTTTATTCTTCAATTTATGTTAATTTTAAATATGCACAAAATATTTCTTTTTGCTATTTTTAGATTTTATATTTTGAAAGTAATTCAAATCACTTCAAATATTATAGTATAAATAAATACAATTTCTCTTGCTTTTGGTGCAAAAGCTTGCGCTTTTCTGTCTGATGCCGAAGCGTATTTAACTTTAAAACAAGTTTAGCAATTTTGTCCAGTGCAGTTTCATATTTATGAACTGAGCACATTTCCGAGTAGCATAACTTTAAATATGTAATTGTAATTTACCAAATTGGTTTGAATTTAAATAAATGATATTGCATATAATGTATGAATAAATAATTTTTATGAAGGATGACAATTTATTACCATCTTCTTCTTCTTTATATATAAACATGAATATTTATCTGTATGTCCTTTATAGAATCGTGAACCATGCATTTGATCATGTGATGATGTTTAGCAAAGTTGATACGCATAAATTTACGAAGGTTTCTAATTGGGTACGACTTATATTCGACAGATGGCGCCACACATTTTTTTCGAAAATAACAAAATCATTAAAATTACTCAAAATAATTTGAATATTTATATATAATGTCTTTCCTTCAAATTTATTTTTCGTATCGTAGCAACGCACACGGGGTACGTGGCTACGCCAGTTATTTAATAAATATATGATTACAATTTCCATTAAATAGACTACATATTTGTGATTATTTTGTTAAACTGTAATACTTTGTATTTAACGATACAATTAAAAACATTCTCTATATGGAAATTTAATAATTCATTACTAATATAATACTTAATTAAAAATGCTATTTTGATCCACTTCTTACTGTTCAATTTGCTACAAAATATTCACGAGCGGGCGGAGTTACAATATTTTCATACCTTGAACTTGATGTTGTTACCAGGATGACTAAGTTAACGATAAAATAATTGAAATAGTATTCCTTTTAGTTTCTTTGTTAGACTAATTGACCTATTGATTTTAGACCTATGTTTATCGAACCATAAATATTTATGATGTGTGAGTGTAGCGCTGATGTAATAAATATTATGTAATAAATATTAAGTCTCACTTCTTCTTCTTCTCCTTAGCATTTATCCCAGCTAGCCAGGGTCTGCCTTCCTACTCAACCTACTCCATTTTGCACGATCTTCTGCATCACGGGTGGTTCTCTCACTTCTCACTGTACAGTGCGAATATTATAAAAAAACCTCTCTCAACTGATTACCTAAACAAAATATGAAATAAATATTCTGTTTCCAATAATAATACTTATATATAGCAAAAGGGCTAATCGTTCCGACAGTCCCTGAAAGACCGGCTTATGTGCATACAATTCAAATCGTAATTCCTTTCACGTTTCGAATTTTATTTGAACTAAGTCGACCAAACCCTTTGTCTCGGCATTTTGCCAGCATTACCGGGATTATCGTTTTCCGAAGGGTTCTGAAACCGCTAAACTTTGCTTATAATTATAGAATGATATAGAATATATTGAGGCCAGTCGTGGCGCAGGGGCAAATCGTGCGACTGTAAACGTGACAGAATATGAGTTCGATTTCCACTCTGGGGAATAAAAATATTAAATATAATTAATATTTAGTATTTTCATATCCCTCGTTCTAGTAACAACACAAAAAGCGCGGCGTAGAGTTTTGCCACTCGGGACGCAATGCCTCAATTCGGCGGAAAGTTGAGAACTAAAATTATAGGAGAACAGACAAGAATCTTTTAACATTAGGTTCTCAGATCCCCTCTGGCTACCCTGCTACGTGCGGAATACAGTGAGAAGCAAAAAAAAATAAATTGATTATTATTGAGTTTATTTATTATATAATTGGGTTTCTATTTTAATATAGTATTTGTGGAATTTCTATTGTATAAGACAAACTAATACCATGTCGGAAAAAATGAGACGTGTCTAAATGGTCTACATTCATATCACATTCAGGAATATTCTTCCTTCCTATATTTCCCGTACGTTATAAGATATGGCATTGAGCTTCGTATCTTAGAAAGCTAAGTTAATAATGACGCGAAGATCTGAACAGATTGACTTAGGCTTTCCTCCTTTTGCTTGAAAGAACAACATCTATCTATTCATCCTCACAACCTTTCGCAACTATGGTATTAGTAGAATATATTCAAAATTGTTCTATACATAAAACACATTGGAGCTTCTTTATTATTTACTTGTTGCTACAAATATACAATAACAAAAGATAAAAGCAATGGACAACACGAAATGCACATAAAATTCATAGTACTCGTAAAATTTTGGGGGTCTTATGACTCATATAAAGTGTTTGCGTGAACTCTCCACCATCGAGAAAAGTATAGTCGTTGAGAAAATTACTTATAAATATAAATAGCAGCTAGACAATTTAAGTGATATGATCACATTTTTGTATTACCCATATATATGTAATAGGTTATTGTTATGGTCTAACATTTAATCAATTTTATTCGTAATTTATTCTGAGTTGAGCAAAGAAAGTGATAAAATTAATTGTATCTTTTAAATATTTGTTTGGTTCATTACGGATACATCTATTATAAATAGTTCGTGTTTTATTATATAAATGCCCTTTTTATCTTTCTATTTAGTTTAATTAAACCTAGGCGTAATGTTTTGGCTAATTGGCTAACTAAATGATACTTCAAAGTCATATACCTTAAGAGTTCAATAAATTTTACTTCTGCACATACCTTATATATAACCACAGAATAAATCTACACTATTTTTTTTTCTTTCCGTATGTAAAGAATCTTTTTCGGGTTCGATTCCCACTCTAGGAAATGAAGTATTTTCATTTTCTGTGTTTGGTAACAAGGCAAAGCGCGGCGTTGTCTTCCGCCACTCAACACGCAATGCCTCAATCTGGCGGAAAGTGGGGAACGGAATTGTTGAAAGAGAATGGAGTTTCTTAACACTAGGTTCTCTGGTTCCCTCTGCCTACCCTGCTATATGCGGGTTACAGCGTGAAGTTAAAAAAAAAAAGAATCTTTTTTGTTATTTGTTTTTGTCAGTAGATATATAAGTGGAAGAATTTATAAGAGCATGTGAAACTCAAATTAATTCATGCGTGCATGCTTGAATTAATTTGAGTTTCAAAGTTTGCAGTCATTGAAAGCGCTTAAAGATTCCACGATACACTTAACTAACTACTAATTTAACTAGATGAAACAGACGTTATCATTACCATGGTAACAAACTATGCTTAGAAATTTATTTGTCTCGTGATAAACACTATCGTTTAATGTAAACATATATATACTTGATTTTTTATTATAAATTTTATAATTATATTTTATAAATATCTTTTATAAAATATATTAAAATATTAAGCCAGATTTTCCCCTTTCCCACCCATCCTTTCCCCAAAATGTGGTGGTTCTGATAGTGGACTACTACATTGTCCCCCCTTCCATCAGTATCCTCTAGGTTGGCAACGCATCTACAACATCTCTGGTGTTGTAGATGTCTATGGGCGAAGGTAACCACTTACCATCAGGTGGTCCTTCTGCTCGTTTGCCGTCCGTTATCAATAAAAAAAAAAAAAAAAAAAATTAAAAATTCTAATAATAATAATAATATCTGATTGTGAATGCTATAGTTTGACGTTCGATCTACATAGGGGGAAATTTGGGTATTGTATTTGAATTATTATGATTCCTTAGCGAGTCTAGTTGCGGCGATAAGTTCCATAATCTCATTCGCAATATTTCAAATTCAGTCGGAAAGTGGAAAACAAAGTGTCTCGATATATATATTTTCTGTCTATGTGGATGAAGACGTGAAGCGGCGATTTAGTATAATATTAAAATGTAGTAATATATATTATACTTATAATATATACATATTTTTAATTATTTTTGAGCAGTATTTGTAGCACTTGTGATTGTAATAGTACCAAATGTCCGTACTAGTAGAGAGAGTGGCGTCTAAGTAAATTTGGTCATCTCAACCAATCTTCGTTTACGAGGACGCCCCATGAGTTATCGAAATTTGAAGGCACTTACTATGAATCACTACGAGACAATTTATTTATTATCATATTTTTACTATAGTACTGTAATGTTTCATAAAAAATACTAGAAAATTACTTTTATTGTTAGAAGGTGGAGAATAATGGCGTTACAGTGTTATAACTTCGAAATTATTCCATATTTAATGGGCAGGGTGCAGTTTAAATGCATTTACTTATCGAACATGATGTATCTGAGTGTAATGCTTTGTTATAGTTATGCTAATAAGTTTCTATCTTCATAAATATTTATTAATTTAAATATCATTCTTATCTTAATAAATATTTCTCTTTACGCCTAACGCCTAGTCACTGCGTTTTCCACTAAATATTGAAAGACTCAAAATGGCCCAGAACTTTATCGGTGTGATTTTATGGTATTTTTTGTCTTATAAATTTACTAATAATAATAATGATTTCATTGATATTCGAGGGCGGCATCATTCTGAGATTCTGTGAATCACAGCTCGTGAATCATCCTTTACCCCATAGTTTCATTCTTGGTCCTTATTAAGTGCCAATTACATCCGAGCGCTATTTCTTGTTTCAATGTTGATTTATTCAATTTGCCCTTACCGTGATATTTCCAAGTTGGGTAGCTTTAATTTATTGGACGGTTGAAGTACAAATAGAATATAAGATGGAAAAAGCTTTATTTATAAATTCCATTTTTCTTAAATATTATATGTGTAAAATTTGAACAAATGAATGTACTACAAAGTAAAATTATTACAAATAATTTTAAAAAATAATCGTTAGTTCTAGTTGTCATATAAAAAAAAGAATCATCAAATATGGTTCACCCTGTAAAAAGTTAAGCAGTAACACACATAAAAGAAACAGTTGACTCTGAACCTCCTTTGTTTGAATAACTGATTCGTTAGGATAAACGTAATGTAATTCTTGTGTTTTTTTAGGTTTAAAGAATTTATTTTCATAAAGATTACAATAAATCCACTTACATGAGAACGTTACAGATCATATAAGTACTTAACTATAACAACAGTCACCGCATTCTAATAAAAGTTGGTTTACATTAAAAAGCAGGTAAAAATGCACAAAAACATTCAGCAGCTTATAGTAAGTCAGAATGGGAACGTATTTATCCCTCCCTATACCTATGTATACACAAAATCATACAAATACATATTTAACATTTATACATTTTATATTATTGTTCAAAGTATGAGTAGTTTAGTACGGGTTTTTGGCAATACGAGCAAGCTTGGCCGTCGTAAATTGCGATTGGAAATTTCTGATTTTTTGATGAAATGTAGATCAGTGTGAATAGTTTTAGTTAAAATTTTCTTAATTAAAATGCAAGTACTGTACAAGTAAAGTTGGCGGATGTCCATTATTTTTGTCTCCTTGAAGATTTTATAAGTTGGTGTTAAATATGGGTAATTTTTGTAGTCTTGTTTTGGCAGCACTTCCCCATATTTCGATAAGATATAATATATGAGACTTTATCAGGGAATTGTAGATATTAAAGCGCAATTTTCTAGGTATACATTGGTTTACATTGTGAAGTGAACCCGCAAGTGATGATAATTTGCTTTTAATGTGTTCTATTTGCTTATGCCAAGTTAAATGATTGTCTATTCTAAGGCCAAGGTATTTTTCGCAAGTTTTTTGTTCAAGTAGAGTGTCACTTATTATCAAAGGGTCATGTATTGGTATTTTTTTGTTTTTAGTCCTAAATATAACATAGCATGTTTTAGAAATATTGATAGTCAGCAAATTGTACTGGAACCATTCAAATAACATGTTGAGATCTTCTTGAGCTTGCGAGATGATTTCATTTATGTTCTTATCAAAGTAGAACAAACAGGTATCATCCGCGTACAAAGTAACATGACCACGGAGATTTAATTTAGCTATATTATTTATGTAGATAAGAAATAGCAGTGGTCCTAATATGGATCCTTGTGGGACGCCATGAGTAATGATTTGAGTGCTGCTTTGGGTGTTTCCAATTTTGACTATTTGTGATCTATTGGTTAAGTATGACTGAAACATTTTAAGAGCAGTACCTCTAATACCAATGCACTGTAGCTTATTCAATAGCAATTTATGGCTGACGGTGTCGAAGGCTTTTTTTAGATCGATGAATACGCCTAAAACCAGTTTTCCTTTATCCAAGTTATCTTTTATTTTAGATATTAGATCCAGTATTGCTGCAGTAGTGTTACTTTTAGATCGAAAGCCATACTGTCGCACAGATAAGAAATTAAAAGAATCTAGGTAATTTGTTAACCTGGTATAAATTATTTTTTCTAATAGTTTAGACAACACTGGTATGACAGAAATGGCGCGGTAATTACCTGGGTCGGGTGGAGGTCCGGATTTATAAATTGGTGTAACCTTCGCAACTTTCAATGTGTCAGGGAATTCGCCGTCAATCATAAGCCCATTAAAGCAAAGAGTCAATGCCTCCGAAATCAGGTCTTGCAAGCATTTAACTGCCTTTATACTAATTTTATCAATGCCGCTACTAGAGTTAGAATCGAGATTTTGTATAATTTTCTTTA